>VZTM01021649.1:115090-127588 GCA_013400555.1 Jacana jacana
GGGACGGGTGGCTCCATCCCAATCCCGATTCCCATCCCGGTCCTGGCGGCGGGGGCGGCCCGGGGCGAGCTCGGAGCATTCCCCGGCCGCATCGGGCACCCCATGGCCGCCTGCACGGGAGGGGGTTTTGGTGTGTGCCGGGACCTCAGCTGCAGGGGTGGGATCCCCCCGTGAGTGGGGTCCCTCCAAGCGGGTCCCTTCTTGCTGACACTTTCCTCTCTCCCCGATCTCCCAGGTGAGCCGTGACACCCCCCCTGCCCTGTGCCGTTGCCATGTCCCGCCGTAGCCAGCGCCTTGTCACCACCCGCTATTACCCCGGGGATGACGATGCCACCACCAGCAGCAGTAGCAGCTCTCTGCTGGGGGGCCAGCAGCTCCCCTTCAAGGAGACCACCAGCAGGTTAGCGGGTTGCAGGGGTTGGGGGGTTCCCCCTCCCTCCAAACGTGGCCAGGACACTCCATCCCGCACCATGGCACCTGCATCGGGGCAGCTTGAAGGGAGCAGGACGACAAGCTCCCTGCGTTTCGGCATGGCCGCCGGCTGCCTTGGCATTGCCTGTGCCCTAACTCCGACAAAAGCCCTGTGCCCCTCACCCCTGGCACTTCTGCATCCTGTCCCCTGTCGTCCCCCCCCACGGCCCCAAGCTGTGGCGCAGGAGGCTACCGTGGGTGGCCGGGGACGGGTTGCGTCCCTCACCCCCCCCCCCGCCCCAACCACAGCCACCTCCTGTGTGATGGCGGGAGGGAGGTGCGTTGCAAGTGCCGGGACGGAAAACCGCAGCCATGTGAGCGGAAGCCGGTGCCGGCAGCTGCCAGGGCAGGGGCGGGAGGGACTTTTGCAAAGCAGCGGTTGCACCTTCCGAAACCTGCCACCATCCGGTATAGGGGGGATGGGGAGAAGGGGAGCGAAGGGAAGTGATGCTGGCTGACAGATTGGGGTGATTTCCCCATTTCTCCCCCGTGGGTGCGCTGTGTCGTCCCCATCCCACTTCCCCCCCCCCTACTCCATAAGCACATCTGGCTGATGAGCCCCGTTTTCACTCCCCCGTCTCCCCTGGCAGGATGACCAGGAGGAAATCCAGCAGTACGAAGCGCCTGTCTCCTGCCCCCAGCACCCAAACCTCCTACTACAGCGAGTCCATGGTGAGCGAGTCCTACCTGGGGGGCAGCCGGGGTCTGGCTGCCCTGGGCACCTCCATGCTGGATGATGGCCTGGATAGCAGCAGCTACTGGGGTGAGCCCTCCTTTCCTTCCATGGCAGCTGGGGACCCCACTGGGCATTGGGGGGGGTGTTGGGTGTTGGGGTAGTCCCCTGAGTCAGCTGACTGGGTTGCCTCCTGTTGTGGTGGTGGGTGGTTTCTCAGGGGGACTCTGTGTTTTGAGGGCAGGTGGGGAACTCTCCACCAGGAGGAGAAGAGGCACAGGGGACACAGAGTCCAGTAAGATCAACGGGCTGCTGGAGAGCAAGACATACGACACCTACGCCTCTTCGTCTGGGTACTCCTCAGAAGATGACTATGCTGGTAGGGATGCACCAGCCCCTCTGTGGTGGCAGGGATGCTGGGGGAGAACAGGGGGACAGCCCAGAGACTGGCTGTGCCCGGGATGCTGCCAGCCACTCCTCTCCTGCACACCGCCCCCCATGCAAAGCTTTCACCGTCGATGGTGCACAGGGATGCAGGCTCTATTTAGAGTGACTACCTCGCTGCTTCCTTTCCAGGTCACTTCTACTCAGGCCAGAGTAGCTCCAGGTCAGGGCTGAGGACTGCAGCCTCCCGGGTGGGCTCCTTCTTCTGGCAGGTGTTCACCTCCCCGGGTGAGTGGAGGGCCAGAGAGGGGTTGTTTCTAGCAGCACTTTTCTTCCCTGACAACATCCCCACTCCCCATGGGACATGTGTTGCTCCCTGATGGGGTGGAGGGGCTTTACCTCCCTGTGGGAGCATCCATGGGGACACAGGGGTCATCTCTGCCACGACCCTGCCTGACACAGTTTCTCTCCTGGCAGTTCGGTTCATGAGATGGCTCTTCTTGGGGCTGGCAGCTGCCTGGCACCGCCTCATTGGCCTAGCTCCTCGCCTGGGTGGTGTCTCTTTCTCCAGGTGAGTGTGGTGGCAGCACACACGGGATGGAGGAGGCGTGGGGAACACCCACAGGACTCCAGAGAGCAGGTGCCTGACAGGCATGGGGTGCGGGTGCCTTGTGCCAAAGCCCAACTGGGTTGTTGCTTTCCATCTGACCCCATCCAGAGGAGTGCTGGGGTGGGAAAAGGTGGCTGCAGTCCTACAGGTGCCTCTTTCTTCTCTGTGTTGCAGACGCTACCCATGGCTGAAGAGGTCCTTGCTGCTGCTGTTGCTCCTCCTGTTCCTTGCGGCTGCTGCCTATGGTGAGTTGGCCTGGCTCCATCTGGGGCAGTGCAGAGCATCCCACTGCTGTACTGATGGGATGGTTTGGCTAAGAGCTCAGTGCTTGTAGCTCCTGGTACCTTGGTGCATCTTCACTCCTGTGCTGGGGCCTCCCAGGCAATGCGGATGGCTGAGCCTCTGCACATCCACCCTGTGCCCTCCTGTGGCCCGTTGCTGGCCTGTTGTTTTAACCATCTCACCCTTCGCTTGCTTGTTCAGGAGCCTGGTACTTCTACCCATACGGACTGTCAACACTCAGCCTCCCTGCCTTCCCACGGTGGGGAGCTGGGAAGCTTTCCTCCTCCAATGTGCTTGGGGCTGGGGACCTGACCACGCTGGACCAGGTAAGCCTCAGCAAAGGTGTGATAGTGGCCCAGGTGGGTTCCTTGCTGGGGGAGCCAGGACAGTGTGGTCCTTGGCTGAAGGAGCTCTTCCAGGGGATGGCAAAGTGGTGGAGGTTGGGGCTCATGATGTCTCCATGCTGGTGGAAATAGCTTCCCCAGGTTGTGGCTGTCTCTCTCCTTGGGTGTCCCAGGGATAGAGCAGGGGGGGACGTCTGCTCTCTTGGGAAGCAGCAGATGAATAAGATGCCACTGACTTTGGGGACCGTGTGGTTTGGGTCCCCTTTCACAGAGGTCTCTCTGGAGCAGGCAGTCCCATGGGGGTCCATACCTCCCTGGAGGGCTGCATTGGACCCTGCCTTTGCCACCACAGGGGCTCCAGGGGGAGCACCATCTCCTGGCTCACTTCCAGGCCCTGGAGAAGCGCTTCAAGGCACTGGAGGCCGAGGTGTCACAGTGGGAGCTGCAGCGGGGGGCAGCAGCTGTGGCAGCGGGAGGAAAGCCACCCCAGGAGGACATCCTGGCACTGCTGGAGGGGCTGGTGAGCCGCCGGGATGCAGGGCTGAAGGAGCATCTCCTCACTGATGTGACCAGCCACCTTCAGGTGAGGAGTGTGGGGGACATGAGGGGAGATGGGGGACATGTGGGGCCGGACTCTGATGTTCTCCCTTGTTCCTCACCCTGCAGGGTGAGCTGGGTGCTCTCCGAGCCCAGGTGCAGAGCGATTTAGATGGGCGCCTGGGGAAGATGGCACACGCCTCTCAGGTATGGGGATGAGCGTGCAGTGGTACCCAGGTGGGACATCCTCACCACTGGCATCACAGGTCTCACCCCTTCTTCTTCTTCTGGCAGGAGATGGAGACACGCTTGCTGGAGCTGAACTCCAAGTGGCAGAGGTAACACTGGCTGCCTGGGCAGAACCACTGCTCTGTTTAGGGGAAGGCAGGTAGCAGGGTGAAATCCCCACAGTGAAGCTTGGGAGGAGTTTCTGGGTCTGGTTTGCTCAAGGCAAAGGAGAGGTTGAGAAGCACAATCTTGGGTGGAAAGGAGGGATGGATATATGGGTATGTCAGCAAGAAAGTGCCCTGGCTGGCTCAAAGGGCAATGTCAGCAAATGACCTTCACCACTGTTACTTTGCATTATCGTGGGAAACGTGGCCTTTTGGCTGAGGAGCGTGCTGGGGATGCTTTCCCCATGGGATGCAGTAGAAGAAGTCATCGCCACAGGAATTAGAATGGTTTGGGGCTAGAGATGGGGTTGAGCCTAAGCAATGGGGGATGAACCTCCTCCCCTAGTTCACAGAGGGGAGCTGGGACTGTCAGCACACGGCTTTGTAACCTTTCTCTCCACAGCTCAGTGCAGGAGGGCCTGCGAGGGACCTTCCAGCAGGAGGTGGACAAGCTGGAGCAGGAGGTGGCAGCGCTGAGGAGGGAGCTGGCGGGCCTTAAGTCAGACCAGGAGGTGATGGGGAAGAATGTGGAGGGGTTGCTGGAGCAGCTGAAGGCAGTGCGGGCTGATGTGAGTCCCCAGTTCCCACCTCATTGGGTAGAGAGAGCCATGAAGGTCACTGCCCCCAGGCCTGAGCTCTGTCCTCACCATTTCAGGTGGAAGCGCAGTTCCCGGTGTGGGTCAGTCGGTTCCTGTCACAATCCCGGCAGAACGGTGCTGCTGGCCTTGTCCTTCAGCAGGAAGATTTGCAAGCAGAGCTCCAGGCCCTGGAGCACAAGATCCTGGCCAAAGTCTTGGAAGACCGGAGGCTGTCATCACGGGATGCCCAGGCCGGTATCAGAGTGGCCCTGCAGCAAGGGGGGACCACAGGGGTGACGGAGGAGGTGAGTGCTGACCTGAACCTCAGGGACATGATGGTGACCGCAGATATGGGATCGAGAGCTGTGCTCCATTGCATGTGTGCAGGGGGGGAGGCCTGGCAGATGGCAGAGCCTGGGGATGGCCCTTACAGCTGGGACACTGATCCTAGCAAGAGCATCCCTGAAACTCCTCCATCCCCTCTCTGTTGTGAGCCTCCCCTGGGCTGTGTCCGTGCCCTGTCCTAGAATGGGGTTGTAGGTAGCAGTATCCACACCCTGTGAGGTTCCTGCTGTCATAAAATCCAAGTTTCTGCTTGTGCATCTTCCACCCAGAAGGTAGGGCAGGTGCCAGCAAGGTTTCCATGGGCTGAGCATCTTGCTTACCTCCCTCCTTCAGCAGCGCCGCAGAGTCATCTGGGGCAAAGCGTTTCAGCAGGATGACACCATGGGGAAAAAATGAGCCTGCTTGCTTTGGAAAGAGTTGTTGGCAATTCCCTGGGAAGCTAGTGGAGGGGAGGGATCAAGCTGGGATTAGCAGTCTCTGCAGTCTGTGCAAGCTTCATGCACACCATGAAGTTTAGACCTACAGTGGGGTCATAGGGTGCCGGCTCCTGGGGGTTGGGTTCAGCTCCAGAAGGATGCTGCTGCAGCTGGCTCCCCCTTTTCCAGATGGGGGGAGCTCCCATCGATCCTGTAAGACAGAGCAGGAGGGACCAGCTGGGGAGGACTGGGTGGGCTGTCAGATTGTGTCTGGTACCCGCTGGAAGATACACTTCTCCTCTGGGGTCAGCCCCTCTTTTGGGATGGGGACAGGCAAGCCCAGCTGCCCTTCATTGCACAGCTCCTCTCCTCTGGGGTATTTTTAGCAACCTCTAACCAAGGCTTCCAAGCCAAACGCGTGTCTTCTCGTTTTTACCATGGTGATTCATCCCCCGGCTGTTCTGTGGGAAGGTCCTTGTGCCCTCCCTGTCCCCACAGGGTGGAGGTGGGTAGGGGGTTGGATGCCCACCACAAACCTTCACCCTTCTTGTGTCCTCTGCTTCCCCTGCAGCAAGTGCATCTCATCGTGGACCAGGCCCTGAAGCGCTACAGCGAGGACCGTGTGGGCATGGTTGACTATGCCTTAGAGTCAGCAGGTAGGTGGTGGTGGGCTTTTTGCTCACCTCAGATGAACCAGCGGTCCTGGGGAGGGGTCCACAGGGTACTGGCATGCAGCTTACCCATTGCTGTCCCCTCCTGCATGCCAGGGGCCAGTGTCATCAACACCCGCTGCTCTGAGACGTACAGGACATGGAAGGCGCTGAGCTTGTTTGGCATCCCCCTGTGGTACCACTCGCAGTCCCCCCGTGTAATCCTGCAGGTGGGTACCTTCAGGGCAAGACACCACTGAGAGGGAGAAACCAGCTGGGCTGGTTTTCTCATGGGCTTGGAGGGTTTTATCAGGCTCTCGCTGTTACTCCAAGCAAGCGGCCAGGCTGATATTGAGGGAAGGGGTGGAATGACGCCAATGGTGATAACATTGCTGGTGTCTCACTCCTACACTCGTAGCCAGATGTCAACCCTGGGAACTGCTGGGCATTTCGTGGGTCCCTGGGCTTTGTTGTCATCCGCCTCTCCAGCATCATCCGCCCCACAGCTGTGACACTGGAGCACATCCCGAAAGCCCTCTCTCCCCAGGGGACCATCCCCAGTGCTCCCAAGGACTTCGCTGTCTATGTGAGTGCCCTCATCTGGATCTGAGGGGAGAGTGGGGACACAAGGTGGGGGGATGGGGTGGTGGAGGGTGCAGGAGGGAAGGACTAGCAAGCCCTGTATCTGGCTGTGGGGTGCTCTGGGGGGTGGGTGTTATCCTGAAGAGGAGGAAGAAGCAGTACTGGGGGAGAGAGAAGAGATACCAGGCTTTGGGAAAGGTTTTGGGGGACAGTGGGAGAGAGAGGACTGAGTAGGTGTAACTCTTGGTCTTCCTGTCCATCCTTCCCCCCTGGCCCTCATCCCTATTTGTCTGTCTTGTCCTGGAAGAGCAGGAGCAGGGGCCAAGGGCGCTTGTGTCTCCGTCTCCCTCTTCTGCCCTGGATGGGCTTATGGCCACCAGTCTCCCTCTCTGATCACCCCTTGTTCTCCCTTTCTGCCTCCCTGTCCTGCCACAGGGCTTGAAGGACGAGGGAGAGGAGGAAGGTGTGCTCCTGGGGCAGTTCACCTACAACCATGACGGTGACCCCATCCAAACATTTCACTTAGAGGTAAGTGCTTTGCCCTTGGAGCACACAGCCCCGGGAAGAAAAAGAGGCTCCTGGCATCTCTGCTCCTTCGAGAGCTTTCAAGGGCTCAGGTTTTTCTTTCCGCCTCTCTCCAAGGGTGATGCCGTGGACACGTACCAGCTGGTGGAGCTCCGGGTGCTGAGCAACTGGGGTCACCCCGAATACACCTGCATCTACCGCTTCCGTGTGCATGGGGAGCCGGAGCACTGACCTCTCCCCACAGCTCCTGCGTGGGATGAGGGTGCTGGTGGGGCGACAGCAGGGGAGGACTCGTCTGGTTTGCTGCTTCGGACATAGACATCCTGGGATACACCAGCAGCCGCCCCAGGGAGCCGCTCCCCTTGCAGGAGGAGAAGAGCTGGCCTTGAAAGGGTGAGGGTTTCACTCTTCCAAGGGCTTGGTGGGTGGCGAGGCAAGAGCATCCCATGTGGGTCCTAGCGCAGCCTGGCTTGTTTTCAGTGCGTATCGGACATTTTAACTCTTTTAAGCTAATCTTTTTTAACTGGGTCTGCGCAGCCCCGCGTCCCCCTTGCCTCGCTGCTTTCTGACGGCGCGCCTACTCTTGCCGGGGCTCGGGGAAAAGGGGGGGATGTAACTTTTGCCATGTGCTTCACGCGGGCTTGGGCACGAATACGGTGTATGGGACCGCGGTGACTGACTGGGTGCTGCCAGGGTGGGTAGGAGCCCACTGGGCACGGCCACCAAGTCTCTCCCCTCCATGTGGGGTGGGGTCATTTCGCCTGCCTTGGTGTTGGTTTAGGTAAAGGCCTCCAGACCCGCGATGCTGGGCCGGCAGAGAGGAAATAAGGCAGTATTAATGCAGTATTAACATAAAGCTAAGGGTTTGGGGCAGCAGGAGGGGAGAAGTTTGGCACACAGTGGCAGCGGGGCCTGACCCAGTGCTGCCTTTTGTCTACTCAAGCCCTCCTGCTGCCGGCGGCTGTGTTGGGCCTTGGTGATGCCATCAGCCCCCCTGGCTGGCTGGCTCCTTGGTGTTGAGCTTAATGATGCTATGGAAAACTCCTCTAGCCTGCTTCCTTTTTTGGGTTTGTTCTGTTGTGGTTTGGGGGTTGTTTTGTTTTGTTTTGTTTTGTTTTTTAAGGGGTGGGGAGGGGACTATTTTTCCAGTTGGGGTCTTGAGGGATTTTATTACACTTTTTTTTTTTTTAAAGTAACAAAGGTAAAAAGAAAAAAAAAAAAGACTTTTTCCATGTGATTTCTACTTAACCAGAGAGTGTTAATGGTGCCGCTTGGGCAAAGTGGCTTCAGTGCAGAGAGGGCTAGAGCTTTGTTTAGTAAGAGACTAGCACGCACAGTAGAATAAGCTAGAGTAAGATGAGCAGAGCTGTTGAAAATATGGGCCTTGACTTGCTGGTGGCTTGGTAGCCGGACCTGGGAGACAAGGTTCTCCGTGGACTGCTGCTTGGCAGGGTGCTGGAGGCACTCCTGCCCTCCTTGCTCTGGAGATGTCCTCCAAGACTGCAACACACGGCCAGGGCTGCTCCCCCGTGGCTGTGTATGTATATAGGCGACTTTGCAGGGAGCTGCTGCCCTGATGCTCTGCATGGCTTTCTCCATGCTGCAGTGATCTGTTTGGTTGGAAGAACCTCCTGCCCCAGGGGTTGCAGGTACCAGTGTGTGGCTTCACCTCAGGGGGCAGCAGGGCCTCCCCAGACCTGTGGCGCTCAGGGCTGCCTCCATCCCCTCTGGATCCCTGATGGCAGATGGTTGGCATAGGCTGACCTCCTTTCTCTTGGAAGGGCTCCCTTTCCCTCCTGCCTTCTCCCTGCTGGCATCGCTCAGCTCCCCCAGCCCTGGCTGCAGAGGACCATAGCGCAGCAGGATGGGGAGTCCTGCCTGCACTGGGCATGCATGTCCATAAATCCTGGCTGTACCCATCACGTGATGGGGGCAGCGATGGCGGGGGACTGCAGGAAGGATGCACAGGGACCTTCCCCGGGCTGAGGAGAGCCAGGGCCATCTGGTCACTCCACCACCTGGCTGCCTGTAGCACATTTAGTTTGGCTTATGTTCTTGGATGGTGTTCAGCACCTCCACATTTGTCTTGTGTTTGGTCAAAAGACAAGCTAAAGGGTTTGTGTTTAGTGTTTTGGCCCTGTCTGATTCTGGCATTGTCTTCCCCCAGCACTGGAGCAGCACTGGAGGGGGGCAGTATGACACCACTCCTGCTCTGGTCTCTTCTTGAAGTGCTGTAGGGTGAGGGCCGTAGAGGATGGGAAGAGGTTTCTCCTTTCAGTGTGCCCACATGTGCATCAGGCAGAGGTGCTGAGCCTTGTGCCCCAATATGTCAGCCCCAGGAGCTGAGGTTGATGGGGGACATATCCCCCCTGGAGAGGCTGTTTTGTTCCAAGCAGGGGAAGAGAGCCCAAAGGGCTCAGCCCCATCTCCATCAGGTTAAAATTACCCCGTGGAGCCCCCTGCAGAGCCGGGAGGCCCTGCTGCTGGGAGAAAGCAGAGCTGCAGCCAGACCCCGTGATGATAAATTCTCTCCTATATTGAGTGTAGTTCTAATTCTTGGCAGCCACAGCCAAAGTTATTTTAAGCTCGTCTACAGCTGCCTGCTTGCCTTGGAGTCATGTCCACGAGTGCTCTGCCTGCACGGAGCTGTGCTTTTATGAATGCCTAGACCTGTCCCAGGCTGGGCAAAGCAGCTTCTGTATTTAATTGAATGATACGAGCAGAGATGAAGCTCCCCCTCTTCCCCAGAGGTTCTCTGGCTGCAGGAGCAAATGCCCTAATATCCATAAGGCCAGAAAACCCCTTTTCTTCCCTCCCTCCTGGCTCCCTGGCCTCTGGGTTGGGCAGACAGGGTCTTCTTCATTCAAGAAAAATCAACGGTTTCACGGTAAATCAGGCATGCTGGTGAGAGGTGGGAAAGGAGGACCTTTTTCCCTAAGAATGGAGTTGGAGTGGGGGTCTCTGCTCCTTCCAAGGGGGTGTTACCCACCGGTGGCGGAGTGGGGAGCACTTGGCTTTACAGGGCAAGCTCGCCCTGTCCTTTGGAGTCAAAAGCCTCTACTGTTCTGGGCTAAAACACCCTGGAGACACCAGCAAGAGGTCACCCTAGGGCTTTAGGCTTCTCCCCAGAGAACAGCGCTGCCTTTAGAAGCCGTCCTGAGGATGCCCAGGAAGGCAGGCTGAGGTTCTGTGGGGGTTTTTAAGTCCCCAAATTCTGCAGCGGTGCTGGGTACCGCGTCCCTGGCAGCTGCTTCCTGCAGCAGTGCCAGAGCATGGTCCCCAGCTGCAAAGGGAAAGAGGGCACATGAAAACTGCTGCTTCAGCACAGCCCATCTCTGCCCAGGGAGGGTGCCTTTAATCCCAGTACTGAGGCAGATGAGCCTGGTGAGGGGGGAGAAAATGCAAAACAGCTGTAGGAGCAGATTTTTTTTTTCTCTTATTTACTCCTTTTTTTTCCCCACAACCACCCCCCACACACACACCCCCTCTTCCTCTATTCTCCCTCCCCCTGGGTTTGCCCCGCTGCCCACGTGCTCCGAATTCGCCCTGCAGAAGCAGATGGCTACAGGCAGGAGATGGGTTCCTATTTGATGCTGTAGCCTGTTGCAAATGCTGCACTGTTTGGTTGGTTGTCTTCTTTTTTTTTTTTTAAATCAACAGATTGTAATTTATGCCTATGCAAGGAAAAAGGAATTAAAAAAAAAAAAAGACCAAGACAAATAAATTATATCAAAAGTGCTGTCTGTCAGGCTTTTTGTGTGGTTTACAGGTGAGTTTGTTGGTGGGCATGATGATGGTGCATACCTAGTAGGTAGAAGAGGAGCTATAAAAATAGCTGTGTGTACGGATTCTGCTGGCCAGGCCGTATTCTCCAGCTTCTCTAGAGTCAGCAGTTTTCACCTTTACATCAAGCAGGCTCTGGGCTACCGTAAGCCCCTTGAAGCAATGATGAAAACAAGGCCTACTCTTCAAAATTGAAATAGTTGGGACACCTAAATAAATCAAAAGTACTGTGGCTTTGAGGAATTGTAGCAGTCTAGGTCAGTGACGACTCTGGCTGGGGGCTTAAGTCATCCTGGAGCGAGCTTGAATATATCCCTGGGCCTCACTCTGTCCCCTGCCAGGAGGAATAGCCAATGAGGCTCAACCTGACACCAGTCATAGGTAAGTGGAGCTGGATGTTGCTCTTATCCTTAACCCAGGCTGTACATTAACTGAGCAGGCAGCTAGGTGCAAGGAGAAAAGAAATACTTACTTGTCCTCAGTCTGCAGAAGTTATCATAGAATCACAGAATCATTCAGCTTTGAAGAGACCCTTGGGATCATCAAGTCCAACCATCAGCCCTACTCTACAAGTTCTCCCCTACACCAGATCCCTCAACACCACATCTAATCTACTCTGAAACACAGTCAGGGATGGGGACTCCACCACCTCCCTGGGCAGCCCATTCCAGTGCCTGACCACTCTTTCTGGGAAGAATTCTTTCCTAATGTCCAGCCTAACCCTACCCTGCTGCAGCTTGCAGCCATTCCCTCTTGTTCTNTTTTCTGCCAGGCAGCTTCAGCCACACTGCCCCAAGCCTGTAGCGATGCATGGGGTTGTTGTGGCCCAAGTGCAGGACCTGGCACTTGGCCTCCTTGAAGCCCATCCTAGAGCATAAAACAAAACAAAACAAAACACCTGCAAAAATGGAGTGGCTTGAGCTTGGGGAGGCTCATACTGGTGGCAGCTTAATCGAGATGGGCTGGAGGCAGGCTCGTGCTGAAGTGCTCCTTGAAGAAGGCCACCCTTGGGAAAGGCTTGTTCTCTCTGGCGCTGCATCTGCTGTCACTTGTTTTCCCTGAGGAGAGGGATACTGGGCACATCTGTGTCCCAGCTGGGGGAGGGACACAGACAGAAAAATCGATAGGGACAACAGATGGGAAAGGCTGGAGTGCTCAGGACCAAGGGCTCAAGCGTAACAGGAGTGAGCACACCTCCAGCAGCATCTTCACTCCCTGCAGGTGCCCAGAGTGGAGGGGCTGGTAGGTCTATGCTCTGTCTATCAGCAGCTCCCAGCCCAACACTTACCTCTGTTACGAAAGGTGTGCAGGGCAGGATAAAAACTTCCTTAACCTCTGAAATCAACCAAGGAGGCAGAACAACGTTTGGTCCAAGCCCTGGAAAGTCCTGCTCCTGCTGTTCTGTATTTACACAAAGAGGCAAGATGCAAATTGCTGCCCCAGTGAAATACATGCTTATCATAGAATGGTCCTGGCCAGAAGGGATCTCTAGGGTTATCTAGTCCAACCTCCCCGCAGTCAGCAGGGACACCCCCAACTAGACCAGGTTGCCCAGGGACTTGTCGAGCCTCACACTGATTATCTCCAGAAAAGGGGCCTCAACCACCTCCCTGGGCAACCTCTTCCAGTGGTCCACCACCCTCAGAGTAAAGAACCTATTCCTAAGATCCAATCTAAATCTGCTCTTCTCCAGCTTGAAGCCATTGTCCCTCGTCCTGTCACTGCAGGCCTTTGTAAACAGACCCTCCCCAGCCTTCCTGTAGGCCTCTTTCAGGTACTGGAAAGCTGCTATTAGGTCTTCCTGGAGTCTCCTCTTCTCCAGGCTGAACAACTCCAGCTCCCTCAGCATGTCCTTGTAGCAAAGGTGCTCCAACCCCCTGATCACTTTTGTGGCCCTCCTCTGGACCTGCTCCATCAGGTCCATGT
>VZTM01021649.1:128916-140669 GCA_013400555.1 Jacana jacana
GTAGGTCTATGCTCTGTCTACCAGCAGCTCCCAGCCCAGCACTTACCTCTGTTAAGAAAGGGGTGTGTAGGGCAGGATAAAGACTTCCTTAACCTCTGAAATCAACCAAGGAGGCAGAACAACGTTTGGTCCAAGCCCTGGAAAGTCCTGCTCCTGCTGTTCTGTATTTACACAAAGAGGCGAGATGCAAATTGCTGCCCCAGTGAAACACATGCTTATCATAGAACGGTCCTGGCCAGAAGGGATCTCTAGGGTTATCTAGTCCAACCTCCCCGCAGTCAGCAGGGACACCCCCAACTAGACCAGGTTGCCCAGGGCCTTGTCNATCTTTTGATGCAGCCCAGGATGTGACTGGCCTTCTGGGCTGCAAGTGCACGCTGCCTGCTCCTGTCCAGGTTCTCCTCCATCAGCACCCCCAAGTCCCTTTCCTCAGGGCTGCTTTCTAATACCTCTTCCCCTCGGCTGTTACGCAGGTGATAGAAGTGCTCTGCTGAAACTGCACCCTCTAGCAAAGTGTCTCCCGTGGAGTTGGACCCAAATTTACTACAGCAGTTCTTCACACACACACATACACATCTCCCACCACACAGCTCCCACCATGCCAGCATTCTCCTTTCACCGCTCTGCCACTCAGAAGCACTAAACCTTCCACAGAGGTAAAGCGTGAGTTGCTGCATGGAGGCTCAGCAGTGGCTCCCCTGCAGCATGGCCTGCTCTCCCCTGCCACCACTACTAAAGTGGCCTCCTCCTGTAGCCAGCAAAGGAGCATTGATGCCAGGCAGAGCGGCTTTCGGGGTTAAAAAAGCAACTGCTGGTCTCCTACCAGGACAAAACGAAAGAAAAGCGACAAGACATACTTGAACTTGGAACAAACTTTTTTAAAATTTATTTTATAGATCACACCAGCCTCGAGTGATCTTTAAATGCTGGTCACAAAAGAGAGATCACACCACCTCCCTTGCACAAACTGAAGTAAACCCTCTTCCAGTCTTGGCAGTCTCCTTTGTTGGGAGCACAAGGAATGGAGAAAAAAGAAAACCGCCTGGAGCTCCCCGCTCCCCTCAGGAGCAGAGGGCAGTGAAATCAGATGCAGTTTGATGCTGCTACAGGGCCAGAAGACGAATGAACCAGGCCCTCGTGCCCTGCTTAGCCACACTTCACACCCCCTCACAATGCGGGTGCTATTAGTGTTGTAGCCGCCTATAGTTCCTCCCTCACCAGGGGGAGTGCTGGTATTTAGGCACATATAGCTTGGAAAGACCGTCCGACCTCCCTGCTTCCACCCACACAACTCAGGCCACTGCAGTCTCTAAGGCAAAGCATCCTCATCTCCAAACCACAGTCCTCACCTCTCCAACGCCACTTCATGCTCTCGGAGTGCTGGCGCTGGCGCCGGGAGATGCGCTTTCCCCACCACCCCCGCCCCCCGAGCCGGCTGTCCCTCAGTTGGCTTGAAAGCCTTCCCTAAAATCACAAGGTGAACTGGAATGAACTCCACACAGGTGCCACAGAATGAGAAACAGGAACAACCTGCTCAGGAGAGACAGAAACCTTTCTATCTCTCTCTAACTAAAAGAAAAAGTCCTTCATCGGAGGAGGAAGCCCTCAGAGAAACAGAGGCTGACCCCACCTGCTGGGGGGGGAGAGCCAACCAGTTGCTGAGGATGCCACCTCCTCCTCCTTCAAAATGCTGCCACACGCTCCCACAGGTCCCCACAGGCCGGCAGGGGCTTAACTCCTGTCCTCAGGGGAAGAGGCAGGGTTAGAAGAAGAGACAACAAAATAAGCAGGCAATCGATCACTTGTGCAACCCAGGGTTAAAAAAAAAGCAGGACAGTGAAGTTAATTCATAGACCAACCTTGCAGGCCCTTCCTGCAGAAGCCATAATTTCTCATTAAGAAACAAAACCAAAACCAAAAGAATCTCAAAAACCCCCAAAAGTCAGAAAAATTACCACGTACTTCCAAACCTGAAAGTACTTCCATGAGTTTGGTACCAGTTCAACCTGAAAATACTTCTATGAGTTTGGTACCAGTTCATCATTGCCCTCTTCGGCCAAGAGGGGAGAAAGCAAATCACACCTCTGCCACGGCCAGTGAGTTCCAGGAAAGGTCTGGGAAATTTTGGAGTAAACAAAATCAAGGGAAGGCCACGTTTTCCTGGGGTCTCTGTTCCAAAGTTAAGACATTCCCACCTGTGATCTCTGTCCATGGAGATGAGGCAGCTTTCTCTGGCTCAAGGGATGGACCGAGCGTTCCTGCACTGTGTCCCTAATACTGTCAATCGAGCTGCCGCAGCCTGAGGAGGGGGGTTAGATTTGCTCACACCTGCACTGAACAAACAACGGGGACAGCAGCAGGATGGGAAGGGGGAAAGGATGGGCAGGCGACTGCCCAGGTTTCATTCTGTCTCTAATTTCAATCTTAAGTGCTACCAAGGTGTTCGAGAAGGATGTTTAGTACGGGATTCCTCAACGTCAAGAACTGCTTTCCAATCGGCTCCCTTCTTAGATCTCCAAGTAGTGACACTTCTCACCGCCTCCTTCCAACTCCAGGGCACTACAACCCGCTCAGAAACAGTTTAAGGCGGAGGGAATCCACAAACACATTTGGCACGGGGCCACGGTGGAGAGGAAACAATGCCCTCTGAAGCCACCCTACGCAACGTGTTTTAAACCTTTGCAAGTCTGCAGTTTCAGGTGTTTGACCACCCCTGGGTCTGAGGCAGCGAACGGGAGGAGAGCAGCGAGTCCTGGGGACAGAACGGGGTGAGGGAGGAGGGAGGCAGCTAACTGGCTCTTCGCAGTTCTATCCAGATTCTCCTCTCATCTTCATGCACACAAAATATAATAAAAACTAATAAGAATAAAAACTAAGCCCATGATGTACAAAAAATGTGTCGATAGGGGGAGGAGGAAGGTGTCAGTTACTCAGTTCTGTATGTCTCATCACCTTCATTAGCTTATAAATTATGCTCCTCTCCATCGCTTTCTTCGGGGAGGAGGGACGATTCCTCTGCAGCCAATCAGCTGGGATGGATTTTGGTTTAAGCTGCTCTGGATCTTTTGGATAAGAAATGAAGGGAAGGGGAGGAATTCCTCAGAGGGAGGAGGAGGAAAGTAAGAAATTCAGCAGCCACTGGCAGGAGTCACGCAGGCTCCCTGAGACTTCACTTTATGGCGCTGACCCCCACGTCGCCGGCCTCCTCCTCCAACTTTCGACTGAAAAACAAGAAGAAACATGTTAGTGGGCAGCGACCTCTGACTCAGAGTATCAACACAGCGGGGGTTCAGATGGATTGCACACACGTCCAGACAGCGGGAGGGCAGCGGTGACCGATCAGCTTTCTACCGCTGCAGGAAGGGGATAAGGCAGATAAGGCAGCACCATGAAGGAAGGAGGAGAGAGATACACCACAAGGTTTGGCCCTTCAAGCTGGGGAGGACCTGATTTCTCAATTTGCTGAATGCTTCACTCCCATGAGCACCAGCAGGTGTCATGGAGCTCAGCACCCAGGAAATTGAAGCCTCAGGCTCCCTCGGCTTTGAAGAGAAAGAGCAGAGGACACCCCACCACCACCTACAAGGGCTCTCTTGTTAACCCGACCCTGCTCCCAGCTTCAGGCCAGCCAGCCCACCCTTCTTTTAAAGAGGCCAAAATACCTTATTGCCCTCACGGACATGGGGCTCTTCATCCAACGCAGGCTGAGGGGACGCAACAAGGAGAGAGAGGCAGAGGTAAGCAAGGACAAAAGCAACACAGACTCTCAAGGGGAGGGCCAAAACAAAGAGCAAGCTGGGAGAACTACTTACAACCACAGCAACGCTACAACAAGGTAAGGAGGAGATGGGGGATCTGTTAGAAGTCACAGGCATGTGCAGAGGGAGAGAACCCCTGCCAGAGGGCCCCCTTCAGCTTCCAGCTGGGCTCAAGAGGGTGAGATTTGACCAATGACAGCTAAAATTAAGCAGGGGAACAAAGGCCAGGTCCCTCGACAGTCAGTTCCTGAACTCTTTGCTTACTAGGTAAGTACACTACAAGGAGAAGACCCATGTAATAAAGCTGATAAATAGCTCCCAAAGCGTTCTGTCAGAATTCAGCTTCCATTCCTTCCAGACCAGAAAAGCTAGGTATCTGTCTCGGACAAGCTGAGCTCAGAAGTCTTAGCCAACAAAACAACCTGGATAAATTTAATCTCAAAGAACAGAAACCTTTCCTCCTCCACAGACATCTCCATCCTCTTTCCTTGACAGAGCAGACAACCTGTGTCAGATATTGCTACTTAAGCTGTAAATTCTCTAGTGTAGGGATGTTCCACACCTCAGTCAGACAGCAGAGACCCATTCTGTGACTGGTTTTTAGGTGCTTCACTAGTTCAGCTACCGGGTATATGGAGACACTTCTTCGCTGTGAGCAAGAGCCAAGTAATGAAACAGGTTGCCAAGGGAGGTTGAAAAGCTCCTTGGAGCTTTTCAAGACATGACTGGATAAAACCCTGAGCAACCTGGTCTGACCTCAGAGCTAATCCTACTTAGAAGCAGGAGCTTTGACTAGACACTTCCTCAAGTCCAACCCGAATTGTCCCAGGATCCTAAGCTACTCGCTGCTGAAAGATCAGCCACAACTAGTCATCTGGGCACCACAGAGTCCTGACTTCTGCCATGAGACAACCTGTTTCGGTCCCAAGGTGAGTCCCAAGGTGAATGGAACAGTATGAAGGGATAATGTTTGTGCTCCAGTGCCCTTCCTCCAACAGATGAAAGCAGGATGCAGACAGCTAGGACAGACATCGTATTTTGCTCACTTACCAATGGTTGCAGGGCAGTGGGTGGCAGTGGCGCTGCGGCTGTTGAGGGGGCTTCGTCCCCAGCTGGTGGGCCTCCAGCTGCCGTCCCAGCTGGGGGAACACCATCCTCTCGTTTCGTAACAGCTCCCTTCTTGGTTGACTGCATCTTGATCTGCTGTGGCTTGGAATTCATTGGTGAGTTATTGGTAGTCTGGAGTAACTGCAAATTACAAATGGAGAGGCCAGAGATCAGCATTAAAACAGTCAGGCCAACGTGGCAAGGTTCTGTGCTGCTTTTGAAGAAAAAGCTCTGAGAGGATTGTTACCAATACCTATTGTGAGACAGCGGCAGCAACAGCTGTTCAAAGAAATTTAGGCCCCTGAGCTGCCCTCAAAAGCCCTCACAGGGTGGACACTCAGCTGAGGTGACACTCAAACACTCAGTTGAGGTGATACAACCCCCCTCAACATGACTCAAAGAGACCAGCTAAAAGCTATCAGAAAGAGACCAAGCCATAAGAACCAGAAGCATCCAGCTCACCCCATGCTTTGCCTTCTCATTCACACCAGCTAAGAGCCACCACACGACACAGCACGCTGGTGATGTGCAACCCCCATCAGGGCTGACGTTCGTGATCAAGGGGTGGCCTCTTCCCTCAATTTGCCAGAGCTATCTGGATTCTCTTGCTGGCTTCTCAGCACCAGAAGGAGTATAATGGGCAAAACCCCAGCTGGACTCCTCAGCCTTTACCTTAGTGATGGTACCCACAGCTTTGGTGCGGCCTTCACGGAAGACCAAGCGCTGGTCTATATGCAAATATTCTGGGGTTTTGATGAAGCGAAAGTGCACCGTAGCTTTGTCCCCCGTCCGCAGGCAGTCCTTGTCCATGCTGAGAATGGTGGCCGTCTGACGGATGCTGCCACAATGCACTGTGAACACAACGTACAAAGGCTTTCAAAAAGCCAGAGCCATTAAGTGGAAAAAGCTTTGGAGAGACATCTAAGGCAGCTCTTGCTACCCTACAGCTAACGGCATTGAGTTTGGAATGCAAAAACCCACTGTGTACCAAAGACTATACGGGTCACGTGGCTGCCTTTGTTCAGTCCTCAAAAAGAAAACTCTCAGAAGCCAGAACAGTTCCCTTCTAATGGAGATTCTGCAGAAGCATCCTCAGTAGGATCCTACAGGCCAAGCGGCCAGGCTAGAGGACAGGACCTAAAATGAGCCTCTCAGCATTTGAACCTGAAGAATCTTTGCACCGTGGAGATCGGGCTGAAGCAAGCTCCAAGTACACTTGGAGTCACACATCTCCTTTTCACCTACAGCCTTTGCCGCGCTCCGCTGTCAGCTCTTTCCCTGCTCTCTAATGCATCGCTGGGAAAGATCAAACCAGGAACTATGGCTTATATTCAGGCTGACAGAGCCATCAGGAGAAAAATGATCTCAGGCTAGAGCTGACACAAACAGTTACCACTGGGAAACAAAGATGAGACAACACTGAGACACATACCCATGGCCTGATATCGCGGGCTGATGGTGGTGGGGTGATGGAGCACTAGAATCTCTGCTTCAAACTCCCACGATGCTTGTGGATTCAGGCGGGGTGACACCATTACCATGCCTTTCCGGATGGAAGAACGCTTGATCTGAAAAGCAGAGACACAAAGAAAAAAAACACCCTTGCATGATTCTCCAGGGAAGAAATTTGCTTCTCTGGCTGACTGCAGCCAGAAGGATCCTAAGGGATTTCACAGACACTAACTCCTGCTCAGCAAAAGGCAAAGCCAGAGCTGTTTAGCAGTATGTAATGATGCAAAGGTTGCAAAAATCATGTTCAGCTGAAGTTTTTGAGAAAGCTGTAGTTAGAGTGTTGGGAATGCTGGCCACTTGACATGGAAGTTTTAACTCACTGGTTCTTTAAAACCAAACCACACATCCTGTTTGCATGTTACCCAAACAGATGATGGCTCCAAAAGCATGATGTCTGTTAACAGAAAATGATGAGACTGAATGCATGAAGCTTGGTATAACTTAAACTGTATCGCCTTGCAATCAGTGCTGCTTCTGTTGACAGAAACCTTCCAACAGAGGAATTGCCTCAAACATTGTTGATTTTTTTAAATCCCCAAATCCCCACTTGTAGCTGGCCCTACAAGTCAAGAGGAACAGTGTAAATACTCTGCCTGCGCCCCTAACACAGCTGGGAGCACGAGAGCAAACTTCTCTTGCACTTTGGTACACACCTTCAACACTGTTCCTCAGCACCTTGGGTCCCGCCGCTATGACCAGGCAGCTGCCAGCCGGAGCAACTGGGACAGGGGACCCACAGGGGTTCCATGGGATTTTTAATGTGCTGTGAAATGAGGCAGCTGAGGTTTGTGACAGCAGCCTGACTGTGGCTGAACTTCAGGAGCGCTCTCAAATGAGGAGGGTGGCTCCTGTTCCGGAGGTATAAAGCGGATCATCTCACCTTTTTCAAAGCAAAGGAGGCGGTCTGGCCCCCCCGCACTTCTTTCACGGGCATTCTCTTGCGGTGGATGGACTTGACAGCAATGGGTAGGAAGTTGCCAAGAGGATCTGGGCCCAGCAGCAGGGTGTCATTTAGCTTGATTAGGCCTCTCAGTGTCGTCCCAGACACAACTGTTCCTACGCCCTAGGCCAAAAAGGAAATATCAGCAACTGAGGGCACTCAGCCACACCAGCAGAAGAGCTCCAGAAGTCCCCTCTCCTGGACTGGAAGATGCCTTCCTCAACCTGAAAGAGGGAGCAGAAAATTCCTCAAATACCAGGCTCCTTACCGGGACAGAGTAAGTGTCATCTATCTGGAATTCTGCTGGCTCTTCTTCCCTATAACTGGTCCGTGGAGACAAGAGATTAAGAAACATCTTCAGCAAATCTAGGTTCTCTCCGGTGACGTTTGAAATCTGGAAAATCGGGCACATCCTGTAAAGGAGAATTGATGAAAATGGAGTTAGTTCACCTCCTTGCCTGGAATTCCACGTGTAGGGAGACATCCAAAAATCTTGGGACACAGTGCTAGGAAGGGAGAGCCTGGCAAGCAGTCAGATGCATTAACACCCCACGTTTGAAAACCTGCAACATTGCCTCTGCCTTCTAATGACTTTCAGGAAGAGGTGTAAGGTTCCGGGACTGAAAGAAGCCGAATACCCTGCCATCTTCTGTAGACTGCCCAGAAGCAGCCTCTCATGTCTGTCTCAGAGAGGGGAACACAAGCAGGTCAGTCTCAGAATCAACACACTCTTATGGAATCAACACACCACATGGCAGATGCAACCTTCACACATCTAGACAATGGGATTCTCTTTCTGAATCTTCTCACCCAGTCTCCGAATAGGATGGAAAGAGAAACGACTTCTCCTCTACTCCCGTTACCTCTCTGAGCTGAAGTTGGAGGCTGTTACAATGACATCATCCTTGCTCTGAACCAGCACGGGAATCTTCCTGCACCCTGGGGACTTCAGCAGTCGCTGTAACAGCTTCAGGGTTTCTTAAAGGGTGAAATGAATATTGTTAGGGAAGCATCTCCCGTCTTTACAAATCGCTTTTGTGGGGTGTCTCCCCAGAGGGCGACTGGTGCTCTTGCTACAAATAGACAGGAGAAGATGGCTAAGAGAGCGTGAGTGAGGCTGCAGGTTTGCTGCAGCCCAGGAGGGACTCAGGAGCCATTCCATCTTCCATTTCATGCCAGTTAGCTCCCTGCCAAGCGACACCAGACATGAACAGACATACATATCTGCAAGTGCAATTCTGGGAAGCAGGCATTTTATAGCTATCTGTTAAGTACCTTTAAGCAGTTAAAAGGTATCTCCTCGCACTATAAAGGACTTTTCATATTGAATTCAATGAAAACCAACAGCACTCGGGAACTGTCGTGTTTGAGAACAGGTGAGTTAGAAATCAATTGACGAAAGGAACCTCAGCACCCTTGGCCTGGCAATCAACCTGCCCTAGAAGGTTAGAGAAGCGTGCAAGAAGTCAAGGTGGCCATCTCAGACTAGGGCAGTGTAGCTGGACAAGATCCAGAAATAAATATTTTGGGACAAACCTCGTGGTTTCCTACTTTGATCTCTCGCCCCTTCTATAGTTCTATCCTAAAGCCGGTATCTGTCGGCCAGCAGGGGCGCTCCCTGCTGCTCTTGCATCAGCCTCCTGCAAAGCGCCTTACAATAAACAAGGTGGGGGGAGAAAAAGGCTAGTAAGGGCTTAAAAGAGCAAATAATTTATATTCCACAACCGTCACCCAATTAGATGGGTTTTAGGAACTAATGATTGCCTATGGGAAAGTAATGTTTTGGACACAGAAACACAAACATCTAATCCTGCCATCTGCTCTTCACAGATACACTTCAGCCAAATCTTGTGTCTATTTAAGTTAAACAGAACATGACACAGGAGTGGCTTTTCCCAAGAGCAGCTCTTCTCACCCTGAGCCAAATAGTCTCCTTCCTTCCCAGTTACTCTGTTATGGTTGGGCCCTACACTTACTTGCCAAACGTTTATTATAGAATTATTTAGATTATCTTCTGATCATGCACCTGTGTTTACCTGAAATGTATTTAGGATTTCTACAATGATGAACTAACCACAGACAGTACAGGGAGCAGCCACCTTCCTGATTCTCTGGACTGCTGCTCAAAAAAAGCATTGCTCCCATTAACCACAGCATGTTCCTGAAGGTGTGAGAAATGCATCAAGAGAATTTTAAAGGTGAGAGTTGGTCACAGCCTGAAAAAATGTCAAGTTAACGGGCCACTGCTGGGGTTAGAGGTGCTGCTTTAACAGCTGCTGAGCAAAAAAAGTCACTAGCCCCTGCTGCTCATTGGAGTGTCCAGTCCAGTCCTGCTACCACAGCCCACATACTACTTCAAACCATGATTTAGTAAGTGTTGGTTAGTTGTTGACAGGAGGAGCTGCTGTAGTTAATGCCAGCATATCTGAGAAGTGCCCAGGTGAGCAGGATGCAACAAGCAGCTACCCCTTCATCTAAGAGAACAAGTTCGATGGCAGCTTAAGATCACACTCAAACTGTGGGCAAGAAGGAAAGCAGCTTTCAAGAGAATTTCCAGGCTTTCTCTCCGGGTTTAAATGCCCAGAGAGAACATAAAGCCACAGCCTTGAGTGTAAATTTCTCCCCTCAGAGCTCCGTTAAGCAAAACCCTGTAGCAAACACTTTTGGGTTGCCCAGCTGAGTCCCCTAAAATGGTGACTACAAGTGAACTGCCTGCAAAATGGGTAAGGGAAAAGGACAGATTTCTGGAAGGTGTTTAAGATGCAGTCAAAACCAGCTAAGGCAGTTTCCCTCCACCAGCGATTCCTCAACCCAAGCAGAGGATAACAACACACACAGAGGTAAGAAACAGCCCTGGAGAGAGCTTGTAGGACTCACCTTGCAGGATGTTGGCTGGGCACATGTCAATCTTGGTCACCACAACGAAGACGGGAACGTTAAGCGCAAGTGCCAGGCCTAAGTGCTCCTTGGTCATTCCAACAATCCCAGCGTTACTGCCAACCTACATCGGGGATATAAGTAGCAGAGATGTAAATGCTCCTCCTGCAGTGAGCTAGGTCTTGTGTCAGACATGAAGCAGGCTGTGATTAGGCTGTAGGTGCATTACTGGGAATGTATGAGCAGACCTGGCTCGTTTAAAATTCTGTTGGACACTGGCTAAGGACTCATTGCTCCTCGATTTTAGCAAGATGTTCCAGAGTTTAGAAATCTTTCGGTTTTCAAGAATGATACACCTTGGGCCCGTCTGAGACTGACAGTCCCGGGTGCTTGACACAGCCCTGGCTACATATCCACAGGGGCTGCTGTTCTCTACCCCTGGGAGATGCTGCCTCCCTTCCACCACCCCACAGGTACTTGCAATAGGGAAGAAGTTGAGGCTGTTAAAGCTGTGGACAGCCCCGCTTGTGCTGGTACAGTGCACCTCTCCTGGTACCTACCATAAGCATGCAGAAGTCGGGTAAATGGCCGGTCATGCCGAAGACGGTGGTTTTCAGGTACTTTTCGTGACCAGCCAGGTCAATGAAAGTAATGACCTTTGTGGACTTCTCACAGATCTTTGTCCATTCCAAGCTGCCACCGTGGCTGTCGGGCTTGTTGACCACGTTGCCCTCACTGTCGAAGCCCAGGATGTCGTTGCCCACGCTGCTGGTGCGGCCTGACTCAATCTCATGCTTGTGGCGGAAAAGCTTTTGCCGAGCAAAGCCTCGGCCATTGTCAAGTTCACCATGTGTCAAGACGCCTAACAACGTGCTCTTTCCGGCATCCACATTGCCAACCACTGCTACCCTGAAGGGGGAAGGAAAAAGGAACCTGGTAAAATCTGATACCTGAAGGAAGAAACAAACAAGCAATCAAAAAAACCCCACCCAAACACCACTGCTCCTGCAAATAACTAGCTTTTTCTCCTTAACCTTCAAAGAGAGATTCAAGGATGTTAAACCTTCACAAGCAGAGCAGAGATTCTTTCACAGTCATTAGTTAACAGCAGAGATCCCAGACCCTGGGGACTGGGATGTGGAAGACTCTGGAAATGTGTCACTGGTGCCCTGAACAGAGAGCTGAATTCGACATTGCTATCCAACACATATATGTGGCAATTCAAAAGGAAGTCTAAATCCTGACTTGGTGTAGAATACCTCTGCCTTTTTTGTATCTGGCATGTTGCAGTAGCAGCAGCTGCTAGGGAAAGCACAGAAATGTAAATCGCTGTCCTCAGAAAAAGCACAAACAACAATGACGTTTTTTTAGGGGCAACCCCTCTCCTGCAGCAATCTCCTTCCTTGTCTCTCATAACGTTGGTTATTATGGCTGTTGGCAAACGGAAATCCATTCCATCCAGGTCTGGGCAGACTCTCAAGTCATGTTACACAATCTATTAGATGTCCATTAAAAGGTGACTTGAACCAGCAGTGTGCCCAGGTGGCCAAGAAGGCCAA
>VZTM01021649.1:167162-203060 GCA_013400555.1 Jacana jacana
CGCAAGGAGGGCCCGGCTGACGGGCCTAGCGCCCCGCTCCGGCCGCCGAGCCCGTCTGCTGGCCGCGGTGGAGAGGGGGCAGCGCGGAGGAGCTGGTGCCGAGAAGATGGGGCCCTTCCCTGGTCGGGCTGCATCACACGTGGTTGACTTTGTTGGGGGGTTCTTTGGTAAACTGTCCCCTGGAGCAGCCCCGCTGGCCTGATCTTCACGGAATCGTAGGATCGTTTTGGTTGGAAGAGACCTTGGATCACTGAGTCCAACCATCAGCCCTGCTCTACAAAGTTCTCCCCTTCCGTGCACGTTACAAAGTCCTCCCTTCCCAGCACATGTTGGAATAAATTTAGTGCTACTGTGGCTTGTGTTCCATGAAAGGTGGCTTCGCTACCTGGTTTGGGTAAAATTGTGACAGACAGCGGGGGTGCATGGCATGTGTCGCCCAGTATTTTTCATAACGCAGAGGCAAAAAGCCCCTCTCTTTCTAAATTTTAAAATACTTCTCCAGTCTGTCAGAATTTAGCGGCCTGAGATTGCTAGAAAAGCTGCTGGGGAAGACTTTGAGAGGCTTTCCTGAAAATTTTAGAATAATGACATTGTAGAGAGGTTGGTGCTGGTCGCTTCTCACAGAAGCGATAGAAGGAGAGGGAATGGCTGCAAGCTGCAGCAGGGGAGGGTTAAGCTGGACATTAGGAAAGAATTCCTCCCAGAAAGAGTGGTCAGTCAGTGGAATGGGCTGCCCAGGGAGGTGGTGGAGTCCCCATCCCTGACTGTGTTTAAGAGTCGATTAGATGTGGTGTTGAGGGATCTGGTGTAGGGGAGAACGTGTAGAGTAGGGCTGATGGTTGGACTTGATGATCCCAAGGGTCTCTTCCAACCTAACCGATTCTATGATTCTAATAATAACAACAAGATGCTGATTTTAGTTTTAGGGGAACAAGAAAGAAATGGGGGGGGGGGAGAGGGGGAAGAGCAGATAAAAAAGAAGTGCCATGAAAGAGAGAATCACCAGCCTTTTAATTTGGTTTGTACATGCATTAATACTCCACACAAAAAAAAAGTTCCTTAACAGTCTCACATTCTCAGAGCCCTTAATCGGCACCCTGCCGGAAGTCGACTGGAAAATTACTCACTTGGAATGGGAATCAGAAAGACACACCAGTACCAACTTGGTGACTACAGGCAAGAAAAATCTCCGGTGCTGCAGGATCTTCTGGTAGTCCAGTTAAGCCATATCTGATTCTTGTGGGATGCACGCTATAAAAAACAGTGGCCTTCTGACCCCATGCACTGGAAATTAGTGATTTTCTTTTATAAGAGAAGGGATTACAGTGTGAGTAAAAAACAAAACAAGACAAAAAAAACACAACCAAACAAAACCACCCAAAACAAAACAAAAGAGAACCAACCCACAACATCCTTAAAAGCAGAGCGAAAACGTGGGGTTCTGAACAAGGCCTTTGGGAAGTAGTTGTGGCTCCTGTCGGCTTTTAACATCCGTGTCTGTGCGTGCATATATTGGATAAGAAAGGTGAAAAGAAGAAGGGCCAGAGTGAAATGAGGGTAAGAACCACGGAAGAAAGTCTGGGAGAATGTAGAACTACAATTTTGATCTGAAAAAAAACCCCAACCCTGTAGCAATGTAGGTGGTTGTAAGAGTCAAACACCATTTAGGACAGTGGGGAACTGAGCTCCCTAACACTCAGTTCCTCCTTTTTTTAAATTAAGTTAAATACACTGAAAAATTCTGAGGTTCCAAACCGACACTCAGACCAGAAGAGCTGCAGATGAGAGAAGCATCTCCCCAAGATGCTCAAAGACAAAAAGGCAGGTACAGTCCCTTTATAAATACCTAAGGGGGTTGTTATTGAGGGGTGACAAACAGCTGTTAAGAAGCTCTGGCCAGGACATGCCCCACCAGTAACGCAGGGGTGGCGGTGTTCACCTTCCTGGAAGGCAAACCTGAACGTTCCAGCACAGTAGCGTGCTTGAGTTCTTGCACCAAGCAGGATGAGGTATGGTAGTAATACAGTATAATTATCATAAACCTGAATTGTCTCGTTTATCCAGCGTATCTCAGCGATTCTCCAGCTGAGAGAATCTCTGGGAGCCTCTTACTCCGAGGCAGAGGCCCGGAGAAAGCCTGGCAGCCCTTCCCAAGCCTTGGCGTGTGAGGTGAATGCGCCCCTCTGTGAGCCCCAACGCTGTGTGCACGGGTGCTAATATGTATGGGCGTATCTTCACAGCTGGCAGGGCTGGTGAATGGGAGCTCAGAAAACTTCTCCAGGAATCTGAGGGTGAGAGAAAAAGGTTCAGTGTCTGCTTTTCGGCGTCATTTGCTTGAGGAATCTTTCATTCCTTTTGTGTGGCTTTACTGAATTTCATTTCTTGCCAGGCTCCCATTTCCTGGGAAAAGGCTGTGGAATCTCCTCGCTGCACCAACCTCCCAGGCTATTCTGGCAGCGGATTCTGGAGGTTATATCCCCACGTACCTCAAGGAGGTTGTGAGACGAGAGCCCACCATTGCTGCTTCTCGCGTTGCCTCCCAATGCACTGCATTGCTCTCCTGCCGGCGAGTGCTCTGACGTTATGATTTTAGGCGACCTTAAAAGCATTGCGGTGCAGCGCCCTGCATCCCTCCGTGCCTGTCACCCCGGGGGGGAAGAGAACACCTAGCGCACCCTCTCTCTCCCAGTACAATAACGAGAGATACCACTTAGGATCTGGAAAAGCTCCTTAAGCAGCCAGGACGTTGCGTATCGCGGTCATCGTGTAAGGAAACATCGAGGTGCTGGAGGTGCTGGAGCGAGTACAGAGGAGGGCAACAAAGCTGGTGAGAGGACTGGAAAACAAGGCTTATGAGGATCGATTGAGGGAGTTGGGACTGTTTAGTTTGAGGAAGAGGAGGCTGAGGGGAGACCTCATCACTCTCTACAACTGCTTGAAAGGGCATTGTAGAGAGGTTGGTGCTGGTCTCTTCTCACGGGCAATGAGCGACAGAACAAGAGGGAATGGCTGCAAGCTGCAGCAGGGTAGGGTTAGGCTGGACATTAGGAAAAAATTTTTCACGGAGAGAGTGGTCAGTCAGTGGAATGGGCTGCCCAGGGAGGTGGTGGAGTCACCATCCCTGACTGTGTTTAAGAGCAGATTAGATGTGGTGTTGAGGGATCTGGTGTAGGGGAGAACTTGTAGAGTAGGGCTGATGGTTGGACTTGATGATCCCAAGGGTCTCTTCCAACCTGAATGATTCTATGATTCTATGAAACCGCCTGTCTTTTTACGACAAAGAGGACGTCTTTGGGAACGCTGGGGGAAGGCTGAGAGAGTGAGAGGAGGAAGATAGGGCTGCAGCACCTGGCAGTGTGGAAATTTTCAAATAAACCCGAGCTGTTCCGGGTAGCCTAATTTGGAGCATCTTCTTCAGCTTGTTCCGTTCACAGGCGATACAGAATCTGTAGCTTAGATGGTCTCAGAGCCCCTTTTAATTCCATAGTGTTTCACTTGCCTTTCTTTTTGTCATATAGACTGAGGGGTTATTATTGTTCTCTGCCATATCAATAATTATAGGGAAACCCCACTGACTGGTGAATTCAGTAAACTTACTTTAGGCTTGCTCTGATGTCAAAGGGAATATTTACTGGAATTACTGCTGCTTAAAACTTGCTACATTGACCGGTGGGCTGAATGAAACTGAGTTTAAAACTTATTAAAAAAAATATTTGGGGGCATATTGAAGTTAATTCCACGCCCAATTAATTTCTTCAGCAGTGAAATAATTCCCCTCATCTCAGTGCTCTGCAGTTAACTGCGTCCCTTCTTTTAATATCCTAGATATTACAATATCTCGCCTACATTTTATTGACAAAGCATTTGTTTCTCTATTTTTCTCTATTTAGTTCTTCTTTTCAATGTAGCCAGCTCAAGAGACAGGAAAACAGCTGTCCCACCGCAGTGCAAAGAGTTGTGCTTTCCTCCTGCTTGACTGTTTTAAATTCCACCACCAGGAGGCCCTCATTAAAGCGCTTACAGCTACGCAAATTAAACACAAGGACACTGAAATGAGAAGGAGCAAGCCATCCCCAGGGGAGTAATCTGAAACTAATACTTACCCTATAAATAGAGATTTTTTTCAGAGTGCTGCACAGGCATCTATTAATTGATTCCTGAAGGAATCTTAATATCCACCCATCGGTTGTACTGCAGCTTTTGAGGATACTTGAGGCATCACGGGTGCTGTCCCTGCCTTGAATCACCACGTGATAGCCAGGAAAGTTCAGGCCTCTGTTCTCTGGGTAGGAAAGCTCTTAATAACCCGAGTAAAATAAAACGGGGGGAAAATACGGTTTTGATTTCTAGTCACTCACGCCTGCCCTCTATCTTTCACCCAAGGAATATGCCTTCACCTAATTATGGTTGGACTTGATGATCCCCGGGGGTCTCTTCCAACCTAAAAGATTCTATGATTCTATGATTCTAATTCACCTCTGCCTGTCTGCTTTTGGGTACTTACTTATTCTTCGTTTTCTGCCACTTTTCACAGCAAGTGTTTATTGTCTCCTGAAAGTTCTCAATATTTTCACTACCTGTTTGGCTCTTCTCTTTTGCTAACATGACCTTCTTTAAAGAAAGCGGGATGGAGAAATGTAGTCATCCTTTTTTTTTTTCCAAGCAGTGCACATCTTAATTACTGGCTTTTCCAAGCTGCAGCCGTTCCTTTGGCTGGGATGGAGATGTTGTTATTGAAAAGCACAGTGTGTCCACGATCCTTTAACTAAAAAGGTTAGGTGTCATTTTTCTTTCCTTCAACCCTGGCTTTTTCTCTTCCCTTCTGAGTCAAACCTTGTATATCTGATTCTGTTCCGGCCTCCCAAGGTCAGGTTTCGGTACTGATGAGCCCAAGACACGGCTTTGCAATTGCAGAAGGGATGGTAGGTGGGAGTGGCCTTGTCCTGTCAGGAAATGCAGCTGATGCAACCTGCAGGCTGCAAATTGAGTTACCCCTTCTCTTTCAAACTCTGTTTCTGCCCTTCTTCCCTGAATTCACACACATATATTTCACACATTTACTTTGGGTTTTTTTGTGGGCCTTTCTTATATGTACTAATGTGTAAAATATGTATCCTCTGCTCTAAGAAGCAGAAGAAGTGGATCTGAGGCCATGATGTTGTACACAAAGTTCCCAGGCCTCTGAAAAAGTTTTCCAAGCATTGTCCTCCATTCTTGCCACACTGTTCACCCTAAAGAGTTTAAGCAAATATACAGGCAGTTCTGCCACTCACATGCTCTGGACAGAATCCATCGCTTCCTGACAGAGTTTGCAGCCAGGCTGTCCTTGGTGACCAGGAGACCGAAGGTTCAGAGGACACGTGCAGTCCACACAGCAGTGAAAGCTTCTGTTAAGCTCTATTTTGTTTTGTTCCTACCACCTGCCTACTCCTTGTTTGTTTCCACATCTGTCTTTTCATTCTTCTCTTTGTCTCCTACTTCCACAGCTGTCTGTTTCTGTGGGTCACTTAAGATGTCCTTTCCAGAAAATGATGAATTATGAAGCCTCCCAGCCTGTAGATTCCCAATTAGCAGATGTAAGGAGGCCATACCAAGATTTCCCTGGAGAACAAATCTTACGAGGAATGATTGAGGGAGCTGGGACTGTTTAGTTTGAGGAAGAGGAGGCTGAGGGGAGACCTCATCACTCTCTACAACTGCTTGAAAGGACATTGTAGGGAGGTCGGTGCTGGTCTCTTCTCACGGGCAATGAGCGAGAGAACAAGAGGGAATGGCTGCAAGCTGCAGCAGGGTAGGGTTAGGCTGGACATTAGGAAAGAATTCTTCCCAGAAAGTGTAGTCAGTCACTGGGATGGGCTGCCCAGGGAGGTGGTGGAGTCACCATCCCTGACTGTGTTTAAGAGTAGATTAGATGTGGTGTTGAGGGATCTGGTGTAGGGGAGAACTTTGTAGAATAGGGCTGATGGTTGGACTCAGTGATCCCAAGGGTCTCTTCCAACCAAATGATTCTATGATTCTATGAAAGGATCACTGGGTATTGGTTGGTTCCTCATCCTCTGTTGTAACGCTCCACAGCTGGCAGCTGCTGGAGACAAGATGCTCGGCCTTTGGGCTGAGCTGCTGCATTGTTTGTACAGGAGGGCAAACGGGGCCTGCATTCTAAAGGCCCTTCTAAGCTTATTTTATCTTATGCCTTAGCTGAACATCAACTGTGCTCTGTCTGTACAAACAAGTGACGCCGCATCATGAGAAAATGTGAAGCTGAGGGTGTACAGCACAGTAGGAAGATAGGAGAAAAGTGCCAAGCATTCTTTTCTCTTGCCTATTCTTTCATCCTTCCTTCTTTCTCTGCACTTAGGCACACGACCAACCCCAAGAAGCTACACTAACTGGAAGCTACGCTTCCCAGTTGGTACTGGAAAAATTTGAAATTAACAACTTGCTGTCACCAAAGGGAGAGTTGGAAGAACACTGGTGTAAGCAGTTCTCCCTAGTCCCTGCTAATCTAAATAGGAGTTTCATATCCAAACTAGGTGGTCTTTTTCCTTCCCAGGATGCCTTGGTCTACAGGTTGTACTCTGTACTGATTCTTTGTGTTGAGCCTGTGAATGACCTTCCACCAAAGGAAAAAATTGGAAATAATGTGGACTTGAGATGATGCAGTGGCATGAGAATGGACTGTGTGGCCAAAAAAGTCCTGGGTATCTGCTGCAAGCTCATATGCAGATGAGGTAGCTCTCCAGAATTTTGGGGAATGCAGATGACTGTTCATCCATGGCCTGAACTAGCCTGGGGCAAAAGCTGTTCAGGGACATGCAGGAGATTCAGAACCTGTTCCTAAGACAGCTGCCAAAGTAAATAAGAGATCCATTTGGTGTGGTTTGTTTTCCTGTCTCGATTTTGCACCGTTCCCAGGGGTAGCAAGGGCTGCAAATACAAGACATACTAGGACCAGGTAGAGGGTTGTCTTGATGGCTCAGCAGTTGTCATATAAATAGCTGGATGGTGTCAGTGTATCCAACAGCAGTGAAGCAGGATCTACATCGGTGCACAAGGAAAACAAGAAGCCTGAAGATACAGATTTTGAATTTGCATGTAATGCCCAAGCCGAATGAGGCTCACGGAGGATGCTGGCTCTGCACGAACCTGCTTCCAAGTCCTGGATTCCAAAGTTATAAACGGTGTTTTTCATTCTGCCTCCCTTCCCCAGGTTCCTTCGAGATGACAAGCAGCCCAGAGAAGACAGGTAAGCGCTCTGTACGGGATGGAAGATAAAAATACATTCACAAAGACGGGTGGCCAGCAAGTGGGTGTGTCACAGAAGCGTATCCCTTGCTGACCTCTTCGTCAGGCCATCACTTGCCGCCTGTGTTGTACTCTCCAGCCAAGATACAGCGGACGTTTCCTTTAGCGTAGAAGTACTAAGTGAAGAACGTGCCAGAGGGAAAGAGATACTTGACTCCTGCACTTCTGCCCCAAGTGCTTAAATATTGTGAAGAATGTTGTCTTTTTAACGTTACTGGGAGGGAAGGGGTGTCCTATTTAGAAAGTAGTTCCCAGCTCACACACCTGTGTAATTTGATTCATTTTGGAAATTAAAGCAGGTGAAAAATCTGCGTCTCTGAAGATTTAAGTCTTGTCAGTCTAAAAGAAAGCTGAATTGTTTTCACGGGTCAGCAGCCAGGCTGCTCTCACAATTCATTCATTCATTTACTGCTGAAGTAATGTGCTACTTCAGTTCCAAGATTAAACAACTGGTGGTGATAACTCATTGTCAGGGATCGTGTCAGTATGTCAGGCCTCGTGTGGAACAAGGGAAACCTTGTAATCGGAATTGAGCCAGCGTTCAGCAGGCTGCAAGCACACATCATCACGTCGGTAAAAAATGGGGGGGGGGGGTGTGGTTTCCAAGACAAATGTCCTCATTTGATATTTAGCCACCTAGGCAGGTAGGGACATTTCCCAAAATGCTCCATTATACGCGTTTATTTTGCAGTCAGCGGGAACTGCAGCTGCCTGGCACTTAAGCTTTGGCTGTTTGTTTGTGAGCCTCTGATTGAATTCCTGGTTTGAAACCTTGGGACAGGAATGACTGGGGCTAACACAAGAGCACTTCCGCTGTACTTGGATACAGAGCAGCAAATGGCTTTGAAATGTCCAATAGAAATGAATTGTTCTTCATTGGATGTGGGTTTGTTAGTGCTTTAAGAGAAAGGAAAAGATGGTTATTTGTCACAAAGAGAAGGGGAAAGTTTCATGCACAGGAGAGCAAAGAAAGTAAGGCAGAAGGAGAAAAGCAAGTGAAAGATATTTGGACAAAGCAGAATGGAAAAAAGTATGAACGGTGGAAGGAATGGTAGTGGCAAATGTACACAGAGGCTGCACTGAACAAAGGCTGGGAGCGCTGAACCTGATACAGAGGCCAGTGAGAACATTCAAAGTCAGCAGTGGTGATTTATTTCTCTGCAAATGCTTTGGAAACACACTGAATTCTATTTCTCTTAAAGAACAATGTGTATATTGTTATATACTTTGTTGGTTTTTCCTGTGTTGTACACTGAAGAGGGGGAGAAGAGGTCGGTCATCAGCCATAAGGCCTGCCTGTACTGTTAAAATCTAGAGTCCTGGGAAACAAGCTGGCAGGAGAGTAAGCTATTCTCCCTAAAATCTGAAATTTGTAGTCCATCACGCAAGTTCTTTTATACTAACTCGTATTGCAGAGGACTTTTGCTTCTCAGCCAACACAAAATTTACTCAGCTTTCATCTTACTGATTTCTACATGCTTTTAAAATGGAAGTTTGTGCTGTCACATGTCTGTCAACAAGTGGGAGCAACAACTTCTCTTGACCAAGATAAACGGAGTCTGGAGTGTTTTTTGCTTTTCACATACACTATTAGAGCAATCCTGCCAATCCAGCAATCCTGGAACAAGGGTTCCACATCGCTTGTATGCTCTGGAATCCCTGTCTTTGCTTCTATTTAAATATAATCAAAAAGCCACCCCCACACCGCCAGCCTATCGATGTCCCTCACCCCAGCCAGTGGCTTGTCATCACAGAGTCTTAGAAAAAGCCCCCTTACCAGCTGCTGCAGTGTCACTGCGGAGTGGCAAGGGGGCAATGCACTTCACTGCGTACTTACACCAGGAGTAGGTATTTGGGAGAGACTGCCTGTAAAAAAAAAACTGGCTTAGAGAGATAGAGTAACCATGTGACATCCGTGCCTTTTTTATTTTTCACCCAGACGGGCACATTGAAACACACGTGAGCGTGTTCACGCTTCATTTATTTTGTTCAAGCAATTTCTGGAGTGGATAAATCTTGGGAGAAGACGTCTTCCAAACACGCTGCTCTTAGAGACAGCTGACTTGGTTGGATGTTTTATGGAACAGCTCCATCGGTTCTTTTTTACTGGATAAGGACATTACCCTGGTGTCATAGCTATTTTGCAAGCCTGTGATTGCCTTCTATGACCCTGAAATGCCTTCCTGCCTCTCCAGCAGGAGAGGATGTTTTTATCCCTTTTCCCATGACTGCAATGTGGTGCTGCTGGCACTAGTGGCTGCTGTATTTTGCTCGACAAACAGCTATGTTTCACTTGTGGGTGGGCTGGACTTTTTAAAGGGAATACAAGAAAACGAAGGCACTAATCCTACCAACGTGGTAAATTACTAAATGATTTTCTGCCTTTCATTTTTCTTGATGGAACTGAAACACGGATAAGCTTCTAACAAGTACCAACCTCATCAAACAGATAAAATATAAAAACACATGACTTTTCCCAGTTATAGAACAGGGAAGAAAAGGCAAAATATTATTTATTTTACTAGGACTTTGCAGGCTTGTTGTTCTGGAGGCCTTTGCTATGCCTCCCCACAGGAGAATCCTAGACAGCAACCCATCAAAGCTGCTTGTGTGTATATCCTCTTGTGTGTGCCTAATTAGTGCAAACATTTCCTTAGGTACTGGATTCACTAACGAGGTGAAGGGGAATCCGGACTGCTAGTACCCAGTATTTCAGACCTCCACACCCAAGATGCAAAGCTTTAAAAGGATAAGAAGGAAAGAGCTGGGAAGCAGTCTCCACATATGCTTCAAGCTAGAAGGCTAAAAATAGCACCCCATCCTAGAGAGGTGATGCGGTGTTTGGAGAAGGATGGAAGATGGCATGATAGATTGAGTGAATTTTTCTCTCTCCCGCTGACACAGCTGATCTTGTTGCCATCCAGATAGGCCCTGCAATACAGAAAAGACTCCTAAGGGCAGCTGCTCGTGTAAAGGGAGTGTGGAAGTGAGATTGCTTTGCACTTCTCAGTGTTGCTTTTTTGTTGCTGTTGGCAGTTTTTCTCCATAGATTCCGTCCCTAAGCCAGTAACGTTCCTTCCTTCGCCTCTGCTAAAACCTTTCATCTTCCTGAGAAGAACGGGTAAGTGGATTTTACTCCTTTCTCCAGAGCTCGTCCTCTACAAGAGCTGAAACAACTTCTGTTGTGCTGAGCTATTGACAAGACAGCTTCCAAACCTTTGTGCTTTGTATATATTTTTAGTCTCATAATGATGACAGTTCTGAAGTCTGTAGCACTGTGTGCTTTCAAACAGGCCTCCTTTAGTGGTTGCTCTTTAGGAACATCAATATCATCTTGGTCACAAACTGTGCACTGCATACTTATTCTAGCTGTGCCTGGAATTTCCTTCGCTGCCTGTTTTTTTCCCTATCAAATAGATGTGAATTCCTGCTGAAACAACACCCAGAAAAGCCCTCCACCCAGACAGTTCAGACTCCTAAGCTGATTTGCAGACACTTAATTCAGAAAGTTCCTTCAAGGCCACTCAGTCATTCCTTAGAAATGCCCGGGATGAAAGATGGTTGTTATTCTCATCAGTTTCTTATCTCCCAATTTGCTCTTGCTGCACTAGCACTGTGATAGCTGGGGGTGGGGAACAGTGGCCGGTCAGTCAGGAACATTTCATGACTGCAGTTCAATGCTGAATACTATTTTGAAATCAAAGATTTGAGCGTCATGTGATCTCCTACTTGTCTCATACTCATTGCCCAAAGAACAAAGGTCACCTGTTGTCATGGTTTCAGTTGGGATAATGTTAACTTTCTTGCTAGCAGCTGGTATAATGCTATGTTTTGGATTCAGGATGGGAAACAGTGTCGATGGCACACTGGTTTTGATTGTTGCTCACCTCTCAAGGCCTTTTCTGCTCCTGCTTACAGAGGGTAGGCTGGGAGGGCCCAAGAAGTCAAGAGGGGACACAGCCAGGACAGCTGACCCCAACTGGCTAAAATAATATTCCATGCCATATGACGTCATGCTCAGCATATAAAGCTGGGGGAGAAGGAGAAAGGGGCAGTGGGGGGGAATATGTTCAGAGTGACGCCATTTGTCCTCTCAAGTAACCGCTATGCATGATGGAGCCCTCCCTGCTTTCCTGGAGATGGCTGAACACCTGCTGGCCCATGGGGAGCAGTGAATGAAGCCCTTGTTTTGCTTTGCCTGTTCACACGGCTTTTACTTTACTTATTAAACTGCGTTTATCTCAACCCACGAGTTTTCTCACTTCTGATTCTCTCCCCGTCCTGCTGTGGGGGTAGTGAGCGAGCTGCTGCATGGCCCTAGTTGCCGGCTGGGGTTAAACCATGACACCATGTGAAACTCGGTCCCAGAAACTGTGACCTATTCCTCTGTCTTGGATTGCCTGGCCAGTAAGGCAGGAAGTGCCGCCAGTGGGAAAACAACAGCAGGGACAGACAAAACAGGAAGGAAGAGTGCGGTGGGAAGTACTGGGATATATTGAACTGAGTGGGAGTTGTGCACCTGCACTGAGTTTCAGAGACACCCATATGTCACTTATCACCAATTTAGCACAGGCGCCAGGAGGAGAGATGAAAAGCTTTCTTCAGCTACGGATAGAGGAAATGTTTAAGAAATAGCATGCTTCCAGTAAAGCTGGTAAAGATACCATGATAATCCAAGGCAAGGGGAACAAAGGATAAAAGAGGAATAATCAGGTTAATCAACCTCTGAAATTTAAAAGCACGAGACTGAAGAAAACAATTAGGTAGACCACTACTGAAAATCAATACTCTGCGTGTAACAAAATCAAGGAAACTATTTTAAAGCTAATTACAACTCCTGAGAGCTCTCAGTATTATTCTAGGCTAAAAATAACTGTGTGATGATGTGGCCTATGCCTATCCAAGTTTGGGGGTTTGAAAAACAAACTGCTTATGATCTCTTCTGGCCACCAGCCTGGCAAACATATGGAATACAAATGGAGCAAGATTGTTTTTCTGTGGTTTACATACAAACTCACTTGCAGAAGCGGCAAGCAAAGCCAGGAGTAGAAAACTGGCCAAAAGAAGACCATGTTCAGTTCTGCAGCATAGCTGGCTGAAAAGAAAAGCTGCTACCAACTGAGAGGCTGAGCTAGAAAGCCTTAACTGTTCCAAGCTCATAAGGTATGTGGAAATACTGTGAACATTATTAGTCTTTCAAGTAGAAGCTCTTCTGGTTTTGGTTTTTGCAGTTGTTTTTTTAAGTGAAGAAAAGTCTCGAATACCAGAGCTGAACTTCTTCCAAGTGTGAATTTGGAAACATTTTTCCTGTAAAATGCCATTCTTTGATGCGACCACTGAATTCTGCCGTGACCTGGAAATCCAAAAATTTCTATTAGCTGAATGTTAAATACATTCTTCTTTCTGAAGCAAGCCAATGAAAATGCTGTCCTGAGTATGAAACAGAGCAGTGTGCTCAAAGCCATTATTCAATGTACTTGACAACAGAAGCACTCAGCCTGCGTGAGCTGGAATGTGTTAAGAGGGGGGCAAAAAAAACCATTCCATGAATTATGCTTTTTTTAGCTGTAGCCCTGAAAGCTCTGCTCTCCTCTGTTCTGCGGGTAAAATGGCTTTGCTGTGTGTCTTTTTCAGATTGATTTTCTATGCTGATGTGGGAACAAGTTGGAGAAGCATTGACTCTTTTGGCCACAACAGTTAAGACTCTATTTGCAGTACTTCCAACTTGTTCGTATTAGGAGTCAAAGTTTCTTTGGTGTGAAGGATATACACACAGTCCTGTGTTCTGCAGCACGGCAGATGCATCCATGAGCAATTTTCTTGTTTTAACTCCCATTCTGATGGGTTGCTGCCGTTAAATCAAGTTTTCTGCCTCGGCTTCCTCCTAAAGCAATAATCCCTGTTGCTTCTCTCTGTGCTGTGCAGCAATGTGAACAGCTGCCACCAGGCAAATTCTGCCTCCTGTAGTTGTGTTCAGTCTCAGAGAAGTCCCTCTGCCTACGTGAATGCATGAGTGTCCACCAAACACCACTTCGCTGAGGCACTTTCCCTGTCTCTTGTCCCCATCCCCCAGCTGCCTGATCCCATCTTCTCTTTTTCACTGTTCAGATGAGCACCAGAATGAATACAAATAGGAGAAATGCAAAGCCATGTAGATAAGGGAGAGCATAATGCCCTGCATCTTTGCCCAGAAGCAGTCTGCAACTCTGGGGAGATTTCAGGTATGTCACAGTTTTAGTCTGAGACCAACTGTAAGCAAAATGCATTCCTATGGAAACCAGAAGGCACAGCTCTTCCAAAACAGTTCAGACAAATGTACACTAATATCCCAGGCTGAATCTTCAGGGTTTATATTCTGAAAGGTCAAATATCAGATTATACTGTCCTGGTTCAGAAAGGGCAAACTGCCTACTTGAAAGTTCAGAGACAGCATTAACTTATCTATTTAACTGTAGCCCATTTGATTAATCAAAACCAGCCAACTGAAAAAAAAACCCACATTATTTCCCTGCTGCAACTGTGAAATAAAATGGTTTGTGAAGATGGAAAAATCAGCTGGATACTTAGTATTTTTATGGTAACAGTTTGAATTGGGTGTGTAAGATCTCAGGGGAAAGGAAATGCAGACCACAGCAGGGTATCTCATTGGCAGCACCTCACCTGTGGCTGGAGGTGCACTGGTCAGCAGCAGAACCTGTAAGAGGGATAGGAGCAGACTCTGGTGTGTAACATGACAGCGTATGTGGGTTTATTACACCATGGCAGTTGAAAGCCAAATTGAGCAGTGAATGAACACACAGCATTTTGAAGACGTGGAATTAAATTTATTGCCCAAAGAAGCGTTTTGGGCTGGAAAACGGTCTTCAGATTCTGTGCATTCGTTGACCCCTTTGAGAACTATTTCATGAACTAGAAGGATAATGGAGGCAAGGTTGTTTACAGAGGCATTAGCTGCTGCAGGGCTGTTCAGCTGCACCAGAAGGATCACTCTCTGCATGTGCATTCTGTTGTGGAATAAAAGCATACTTTGTGAAGGAATTTGTCTTTAACGGGCTGTCTGCCTAAGTGCTCTTCTGGAATAGCTCTTGCAGAATAATGCAGTTTTCAAAAGCAGTGCCAGCTTTTGGCCTCTGTATAGACAAAGCCCTGGGCACCGGGAATTAGACTTCAGGTACTTACATAAATTGCTTGATGTCTCAAATGGGGACCCTGCAAGCACATCCTGATGATGGTTAGGGGATGTGGGTTTTGCTGCTTGGTTTTCTAACTTGGCCAGCACTGAGGATGACACCCATGTGTACTCTTAACCACCTCTTAATGGGTAGAGGGTGGGGAAGTTTTCACAAGCACCTTGAGACAAGTTGAGATGCTGCTCCCATCCCTTCTGCCACCCGAATCTCCCCACCCAGCAGGGCAGCAACCCTGAGGACCAGCCAGAGACTGCTCTTGCTCTCATGAGCACAACCACAACTCCTTTACCTGGAGTCCCAGATCACCTGTCTGGCCGGAAGTGATCTGAAACAGGTGACTGCTTCCCAAACACTGTTTCCAAGAAGACTGCAGGTCACTCATAGAAGAGTTTGTATTCTCAGAAGAACCTTTTCCATCTATTTTAAAATGGCAGATGAGGTCATGCATATGACTCAGCCTCATTGTCTTGGCCTGTGACTTCTGGCAACTCACCTCTCTTCCAGCTTTTGGAAATGGATGCTCTGGGACAGGTTTTGTCCACCCGATCCAAGACCACTGTGTGCCTTGCTGAGGAAGACGTTGTGTGTGAAAGCCGGTACCACAAAGCTGATTTGTGTTGAACTGAACCGAGTGCCCGACCAATGCCTCTCCATCCTGTTGACAACCAGGCCTACCTCTGCGTCTTTGCCAGCTGTAAAATACAAGCAACACGCCATTCCTTACAGAGGGCAAATAAAGCAGCCGGCGATATTTATTGAAGAGCTCGGAAGTCACTGAAGACAATAATTCGGCAGTATTCCGGCGCTGGGCCCGCAGGAGGGTGTGAGGAGAGGGGCAGCTCCGACTCCTCTCAGCAGCCCGCTCCCCTACNCCCGCCCAGCCCGGCCGCGCTGAGGAGGGAAAGGCGCTGCGCCCCTTCCCTCAGGAGGAGGGAGCGGTCGGGCGGTGAGTGCGGACTGGGCTGCTGTAAGGAGCTTCGGGTACTCTGCGAGCTTGGGGTACTGTAACGGCTCCGAGATCTAGAGAGTGCCCGGGAATGAGCCGTGTTTTAATTACGGTTGTAATTTTGGCAGAGAGTGTTGGTGCTCCACGGAGGGGGGGGGGGGACTCTATGGGGAACTCAGCCGTGCCTCACCCTTTCCCAACTGAAATTTACATCCCTTGAAAAGGCAGGTGCCAAGGAAAAGCCAAACCAACCCATGTGTCAATACAGGATTAATTGTTTAGTCTGAGTCAACAGATGTGAAATTCCACGGCGGTGCCCCTTGGGCCGGGCCAGGTGGCTCCTACCCCTGATGCAGGGCCCAGAGGCGGCTGCCATGTTTCTGTCAGCTGAAAACCAGCCCATTAAACCCAAGGCTGTGGCCTGGGGCCAGGTCCCCGTTATCTAATCTCATTTAGATTAGATGCTAGAAAGAAAAACTTTGACTCAGGGTGGTGAGACAGTGGAACAGTTTGCCCTGGGATGTTGTGGCTGCCCCATCCCTGGGAGCGTTCAAGGCCAGGCTGGATGGGGCTTTGAGCAACCTGCTGTAGTGGGAGGTGTCCCTGCCCAGGGCAGGAGGGTTGGAACTCCATGATCTTTAAGGTCCTTTCTAACTCTAACCGTTCTGTGATTCTATGAAACGAGTGCAGCATGCAGGTCTTCCTCATATCCGAATGAAGAGCTCCTGGGGCAGGATCAAAAGGGCTGAGGTGGCACAAGAAGTGTTCATGTTTTCTCACAAAGATTTGCTGTGTTGTCTCAGACTTTTACCCTTTTATCCTTTCATCACAGGTAGCAGCAGATTAAATCATCTGGGTCTTTGGAGCGCTGAGACACCGGCAACAGGAGGACCCTCTACCGGACAGGAGAATTTCATTCATTCCTCAGGCTTTTAGTAAGGTGTGGAATAAATTTCTTTGTTTCCCCTCCTAGCCTGTAGGAAGGCACAGGTCTGGGTCTGCCTTGTTTTTTCTGCTGCAAGATGCCAGTTACCTAAGGAGGGGGAATAGGAGACGGATCCCATGGCCTGTTCGGCTGTGCTTGGGATGCAGGGTTATGCTCGTCTCAGGAGGACATTTTTAATGGAGGACTGTAATACAATTGTAACGCCTTTTTTGTATTACTTGGGTTTTTTTCCCTTCAGTATTTGAAGCTAATGGCTTTAAAAAATATTTTAACTATTATTTTAAAAATATTTTCAAATATTTTTAATTAATATTTTACCATAATTATTTTTCTGATTGATATTAGGTATGATTTCTCATGCCATAATTATCAGGGTTCTGAAACAGAAATGAAATATATCCTGACAGTATAAGAAACAACTGATTTCATAGGAATGTTTCCATTAAATATCAACAGAACTTACTCCATCGTATTTTCACTCCAAAAGCAAATATGATAATTCTAAAATTAGATTTTATTTCTCACTTCTCCTAGCCCTTATACACAAGATTCTTGGAAGCAAATTAGGCAGACTTTTAAGTATCCACTTGGAAGCTGAAAAAAAATTTGCAGATATTTAGTCTAAATTATCCCACCCTCTGTTAGAAATAGCCCATCTTGTAGTTTGACAACACACCTGACTTAGCTCTCATGGAATTTATTAACAAGGATGAGCAAGCAAACATATATACACATCTCACAATTAAGACAGAAGCAAACCTATCCATTTAGACAACCACGAAAAAATGATAGAGTAGGTTGTAAGATCATATTTCTAAGGACCTGCTTTGTATTAATTTTTCTTGCATTCATAACATTTCAGGAGGTGATTGTACTCTGCTGTCTATTTGACCGTGCTGTCATTAAGTGCCTGTTTTGGTGTTAGGCCTTGCTTACAGGAAGTCACATAAAGAGGGCGGTGAGGCTGTAGGAAAGTACAGACATGGCAAATTAACTACGAATAAACTCTTTGGGTATCTTTTTGCATAATAAAAGCCTGAGATTTATTTATTATTTAGCTCGTAGCTTTCTCACTAGAATTAATTCCAGTAATGATAAATCATTTAAAATGTTCCCACCTCCAAACTTGTCTCTGATCCAAGATTCTCACAAGGGAATGAGATTTCTTTTCCCAATACTTGTTAAACCATTTCTAGCCAACTCTGAGAGTAACACAGTAAATGTTCTCCTTTTGGTCTGGTAGGTCAGGTAACAAAAGAATTGGAAGCAGAATCGAAGTTTAAATCCGTATGTGATGCCACACTGAGTAGGTTCTGTAGCTCAAGGACTTTTTAGAAGTCGTTTATCAGTCATTTACTCATTTACTGACACCCAAATAATATCTTCTCTGCATTTCCCAGTAGTGATCAATACTTTATTGCCTGCTCTTTCACGATGAAGGCCATAGACGATCAAGTTGTCCAAGAAGAACCAGGATACCAGGATGATGAGGTAAATTTACGGTTGATAGCAAAGTATGCGCAGCAAATGTTGTTTGAAGGTATTTTGATACTGTTATCCATAGAGAGAGAGGAGGTCCCCAAAGACCATTAGGGAGTTCAATGCATTTAAAATTTTCTTTCAGCCCAGTACCAAGAAAATCTCATTCTCTGAGTCCCCGTGCAGCCTTGCTCTTCAAATACTCATTAACCTTTCCAAAGCTACACACGATTTAATGGGATTATCATTATTTCTTTATATTTTGCACTTCTGTATGAAATGCTAGGGGACTCTCAGTTATTTTTATGCTTCTGAGGAATGGTCATCAGCCTGAAAAGCTGAGAAACTGTGGTAGAAAAAGTCGGGGTGATGATGATCATAAGAGAAGTTTTATCAGCACAGCAGAGGATTGCTTTCCTGTGAAGATGCACTGCATGAAGAAGATGATAGGAAGTGTGTAGGCCTTCTTGGCTGACTATGGCTTTGCTTATTTGAGTAGTCCAACAAGATATGTATTATTATGGAAAATGATTTAAATGTTTATAAATATAAAACAGACACACAGTGAGATAGACTTTGCTTTTCTGCGTAATTACATCTATTTTTTTTTCCTGCTATTTTTTTTAGGAATCCTTTTTTCAGGATATTGACCTGTTACAAAAACATGGAATTGTAAGTATTAGCCATGACTTTATAGCACAGAATTGTCCATGTGAAGCTATTGTAAGGTTATTTCCAAAAGCAGATACGCTTTGATACAAAAAAAAATTTGAATTCCTCCTTGCACTCAGTTCTAAAGCATTCATGTGAAGACAAATTTTGCCTCTGGTGATAAAACAGGTTTTCAGAAAATCTCATTCCCATCAGATTCCTAAATAAGGTGGCAAGATATTCAAAGTATTTAGCACCCAGCACTCTTAAAAAACCAACTACTTGCTAATTTATTTGAAAACTGTGTGATAGATTACTTCCTGCTCCTGCCAATCTTTGTAATTACTCCTGCATTTTTTGGTGCCTGTGAAATTACACTGTGACAATTGTTGCTCTACTATTTTCAGCGAGCTGGTGAAGGGGGTAGAGTGGGAGTGAAGAAAATATTATTAGCTAGAGGAAAAAAATGGATAATTTCCTTCATTGCATATGAATTCCTATAATCGTTATCACCATCATCATTATTATTATTACATACACATCCCCTGTTTATTTGAATTACTATTATTATATGTTTATCCAGGAGATTGGCTCATGGATCAGAACCCTATTACATTCAGTGTTACAGAAGGAGAATAAAAAGCTGAGTTTGCGTGATAGAATGTGAAATGTAACTCTCAGATAAACGACTACAGATGGATACAGACAGGGAGGACAGAGACACAATGAGGCAGCATTAGTCAGCAGTATAATTACCAGCCTAAGCATGTCAGCGGTGCAATTGCCATCAACTATTTTTATTGGCAATTCATTGACAGTTTTAGAGAGAGTTTGGAAGAAAGATGGATCATGAGGTTGGGGGCTCGTTGGGTTGTCATGAGGCAACAGAGGAAAAATACATGAATTCTTGTGTTAAAACATTTGACAAGGTGACCAAAGCTCGTGAGCTGGAAGGTTCTAGCCTGTCAATATAAAATGAGGCATGGTATGCTGAGAATGATATTAAGGTATTGAAGATCTTGAAAATAAGGAATAATGACTTAAGCTATGCTTTTTTTTGTTTGTTTTCTTCTTTCCAAGTGGTTATTCCCACATCCCAGGGGAAGTTTTTGTTCTCAACTGTGCCAATTAAAATCTTTGTGTGAACATATGGTAATGCATATTTGCTAAATTCATTTGCTTAAAGAAATAGTTTTTATAGGTTTAGATTGATTTTTTCCTAGAAGTAGAGAGAGAACCATTTACTAGATCTGGCTGTGGCCACGGTCAGAGTCAGATTAGCACAACCTAGGCTGTGGTTTGATGGTCACCACAAGTTTCTGGTAGGAATTAAGTTGCTGTGACCTTGTAGCTTTCGCTGAGTGTTCCTGCCCCTCCAGCATGCCATCCCTTCTTCTGGCACATCTGCTTTTGTAGCCACCCTGGGAACTGGATTTGTGAACCAGAAAGACAAACCCACTGAAGAAATGCAGAAGCAGGGTAATGCATTTAAGGTTTTGGTCTAGGAAAAACAAAAACAAACCAGAGACCTTTGCAGCAGTACTCTGTTGCCTTAAAAGAAAAAGACAATAAAAGAGTTCAATCCTTGTTACATTTCTGGCTATTGTAGTCGTTAGGGTGGAATAGTCATTTTTATTCGTGACTGATTTTACCTCATCTATCTCTATTAATGCCCTAATTTAAAAAAATATCCCAGGATGAGAAATAAGCTTCCAAATGAACATGACTAGTTTGTAACCTGGCACCGCTCCACTCTCACATCCTGTGCACCCACATGCTCTAGGTGAATAGATTCCACTCAAAAGTTCATGCTTTTTTTCACAGAAAAATCCCATCTGGAAACGGTAAATCAAAGTACCCCAAACCTTTCACATAGTATGTTTTCTTGCGAGTAACCTGTTGCTCGCCTTTCAGTTTCCAGTGATGTCAGAATCATAAAATGAGGTGAGAGGAGGCAAAACGTGTCAGCAGGGCGCTGACCGAAGCCACGCTCTACCCAATTTATGAAAAACTCGTTCCAGCCCAAAGCGTCGGTCAGATCTGGAAGGGATGTTTGTTTTAAACTGGACATACTGTGAACATGCAGAAACAGCACAGCAGTTAGAGTCAGCTTCCAACAACGCACATGAGTCAGCTCCCAGTTATCCCTGATCAGATTATCTGGTTTACAGGTGATCTGTGCTAAGGGACCAAGGACAGATGGAGGGTTATAGGGTTTCCTGGGCTGGTCTCCACACTACTTGAAATAATCTGTCCTGTTTCCTTACTACCAGCTTGGATCTAGAGAGACTGACGCTGAACAGTGGACGAGTAAATACAACTGGACCCAGGACACCTTTCTCTCACAAGCGCCAGGATCTGGGCTCTGCACCACGATCCCTCACACCAGCGCTACTCAACATTTTCTCTTGGGGGTGTCAGAAAATACATAACGAACAGTTTACCGTAAATCTGTTTGTTTCTCGGTGAAAATACACGCAGCTATGGGCGTGTGTATGATAAACCCGTGTTTCAGGGGTTCACTTCACCTTCTAACTGTTAACTGCCACGAGTACTCACAGAAGGGAACTTTCTTCACAGAACGTAGCCGATATTAAAAAGCTGAAATCAGTTGGGATCTGCACTATCAAGGGAATCCAGATGACCACAAGACGGGCACTGTGCAACGTGAAGGGGCTTTCAGAGGCCAAAGTGGACAAGATTAAAGAAGCTGCAAACAAGCTTATTGTAAGCCAATCCCTTTCCTGATAGTTAAGGTTTATGCTGGCCTCTCCAAAATGCTGTGCAACCTTTCTCTTAAGAGATTTTTTTTCTTTTCCCACCACATCATCAAGAGAATTTTGGAAATGATTCTGCTTGTTACTCTAAAGGGATAATACTTAATACTCTACAACAACCAGACAGATCCTGTGGGGCTTTTCATACCCAGCCTGTGTAAATGAAGCTAGGATAGAGAGAAGACACTTAGGTGGGGTATTGCACTTTACCTTCAAGTTAGAGCCAAAAATAAATCTCTCGTGTTCTCTTTGGTCTTCCTTAGGAACCAGGCTTCCTGACTGCCTTTGAGTACAGCGAAAAACGGAAGATGGTATTTCATATTACCACTGGCAGCCAGGAATTTGAGTAAGCTTATCTCTACTTAAATCCTTCCTTAGTCCAATAGTTGTTCCATCGGACAATAATTCCTTATTGTTCCAATAATCGTATTTATTGTCTTTAAGAAGAGGCAAAAATATAAAGGAACAAATGTTCAGCTAGGACATCTAGGTTGCCTTGCGTTTGGAGATGGTGCTGGTTCAAAGATGCCTGCATCTTTGAAGAAACAAAACCAACTCCTTTTCTTACAGTCATTGTAAACAGTTTGTATCCAGAAATCCTGAACATAGAATCACAGAGTGGTTCAGGTTGGAAGGGACCATAAAGATCATTGAGTCCCAACCCCCCTGCCCTGGGCAGGGACACCTCCCACTAGAGCAGGTTGCTCAAAGCCCCATCCAGCCTGGCTTGAAACGCTTCCAGGGATGGAGCATCCACAGCTTCCCTGGGCAACCTGTGCCAGTGCCTCACCACCCTCACGGGAAAGAATTTCCTCCTAATATCTAATATAAATCTTTCCGTTTAAAGCCATTACCCCTTGTCCTGCCACTACACTTCCTGACAAAGAGCCCCTCCCCAGCTCTCCTGTAGGCTCCCTTCAGTTGCTGGAAGGCTGCTATAAGGTCTCTCTGGAGCTTTCTCTTCTCCAGGACAAACAAGCCCAGCTCCCTCAGCCTGTCTTCATCGGAGAGGTGCTCCAGCCCTCTGATCATCTTAATTTTTAATCCTAGTCAAAACAACCTGCAGGTCTCAGGTCAAAATTACAAGTCTTCAAGACCCTCTTCAAGATTTTTTTTATCTTTTTGAAGGTATTTTCTCTCTTCTTTCCGCTAATAATTTCTGTAGATTATTCCCTTGCACACAGGAAGGTTGGGACAGAGTTAATTCTTCATGAATCAGTGATCCTGTAGCACCCTACACTGAATGCAGCAAGTGAGGGGCTTCAGGGTGGATTTATTTTTTTTCTTAAAGCAGTAAAAATTTCTTTTTTACTTTCTTCTTGTGATTTTGTGGGTTTAACACCATCATCATTCTCTCCCTTTCTCCAGTAAACTTCTGGGTGGTGGGATTGAAAGCATGGCAATCACTGAGGCCTTTGGAGGTGAGAAAGCCACATTAAACGAGTATTACTGAACAAAGAATCGCAGCTTAGTTTAGATTTTAAATCAGGCTGGATCACTTCTGTCGAACTTAATGACACTGTAGTCATAAAGATGAGAACCTGTGTGAAGGCTAAGGAGGAAGAATCCACTTCCCATCGTGTTTTCCCATTTTTCCTCTCCGTTTGCTAGCAGACTAAGTGAGTAATCGCTAGGCTTGGGGCACGCTGATTCAATACAACACAGCATTGGTAACACTAACGTGCCATTTAGGAAGGATTTCCCTGATGCAGTATGTGTTCCTTTCCAGTAACAAAACTGCCACAAAAGATACTTTATTTATGCACACGTAGGATCTACTGCATTTCATATAAGATTCTGAAATGACAATTAAGTTACTATTATAGTAAATTTGATCAGTTAGCGGTTAACACTTCAACAACGCTGAGTTTGTAAAACACAGGACTTCTCCCTTTAGAAAGGGTAACCTGGAGACTACCATGATCTGATATAATGAAGTTAATAAACTCGTAAGCTTCTCCTTGATCATTTTGCTGGAAGTGAAACCGGGCCAGGCAAGTGGAATCAACCATTTCTCCCGCTCCCCCCTCAGTTAACACTCTCCCACAGGTGCCATTCCACGGGACAGAATCAATGACCTTAGCAACCAAGCATGATCAAATTAAAGCATTTCAGATTTTGCTTTTCATGTAACACATTTCTGTTGCACAGAATAGGATTTATAAATTGGGGTTAAATGAATTGAAAAAGGTAGAGCTAGAGGTGAGTTATTTTAAGGAAGAGCATTTCTAAATGCAGTAACTTCTGAGTCTGGCCAACTCAGAAAAAGAAACTCTGACCATTTTCTTTTTCTTTTAATTTAACAGAGTTCCGGACAGGCAAAACCCAGCTCTCCCACACCCTTTGTGGTAGGTGTACTGCTTTAAAAGAGAGAGACATTTCTTCTCAGGGAATCCATTCTTTACAACCATACCAGAATTAAACACACAGAGACAAGACAGAGTCGTTTATCTCCAGAAATACAGCTCTGAGGGATTCTTACCTCCATTGTGTTGGAGAACTCGTATAAATTATTCCTTTTTTAACACCGATGTGTCTCACACCGATGTCAGTTTTGTTCTAAGCAGAGAGAAGATAATAGGTTGTCTCAGGGAAACAAGTGAAACACACCATCTGGAGAAGCAGAACACGTATGTAGGTTACAGGAGGACTAATTTCCTGGTTTCAGGAGGTGTTAGCTGAACATGACATTCTGAAAGGGCACTGAACAGACTCTACTGGCTTACAGTAACTGGGTAAACAAAGACTTTGGCAGTCACCGCGTTCGGGCAGTGCCAAAGCCAGCAGGACTCTGATTTCCCAGTGATATCTCTCCGTGTGTAAATAGTAGTAAATAATACCTCATGTAACCACTAATGCTGCTGGAATATACTTACCAGACACTGGACAGGCAAATGGTCCCTTAAATAAACCCTGTATTACAAAGGGAATTGTGGCACCTTCTGGAAAAATAAGGCCTCTTCTGTTTAGAACAGTCCAATGGTCAGCAGAGTCGTGCCCTTCTGCATGAGTGATTACAACTGAATTGAGTATTTTAGCTTATTCACTCCAAAGAGACTAAACCCACGATCAGTGACTATTCATGTACCAGGAAAAATTCATATCCAAAGAATCTGTGATCATTTGAGTTACAGCTGGGGAAAAAAAAGTCCTACTAAATCAATTAGGAGGGCAACAAAGCTGGTGAGAGGCCTGGAGAATAAGGCTTATGAGGATCAATTGAGGGAGCTGGGACTGTTTAGTGTGAGGAAGAGGAGGCTGAGGGGAGACCTTATCACTCTCTACAACTGCTTGAAAGGGCATTGTGGGGAGGTTGGTGCTGGTCTCTTCTCACGGGCAATGAGCGACAGAACAAGAGGGAATGGCTGCAAGCTGCAGCAGGGTAGGGTTAGGCTGGACATTAGGAAAAAGTTTTTCACAGAGTGGTCAGTCAGTGGAATGGGCTGCCCAGGGAGGTGGTGGAGTCCCCATCCCTGACTGTGTTTAAGAGTAGATTAGATGTGGTGTTGAGGGATCTGGTGTAGGGGAGAACTTGTAGAGTAGGGCTGATGGTTGGACTTGATGATCCCAAGGGTCTCTTCCAACCTGAATGATTCTATGATTCTAATACCGTTAATTCGGGCAGAGGATTAAGAGGACGCTTTGTGGGTAAGAACTTGTTAGTAATATCCTTAGCTCTCCTCAAGATCAGATATACAGATTCAGCGATGGTACTAAGCAAAACACAATTTTTGACACCATTAATCACATCTCATCTGCTGTCAAATCGAGAAAAGTGGCTTAAGTTTCTTCTCAAGATGGCACTACGACTTGAGATACCCCCGATTTCCACATTGATTACAACTGGTTGTTCTTTGTGACACGGATAAGCAGTTGTATTTTTATTACAGAATAATAATAGAGGGAGTAAGAAAATACATTTCCCCTTCTTTTTCATTGTGCTGGGCTGTGATTCACCGCAGTGACCGCTCAGCTTCCAGGACCGAATGGCTACACAGGGGGAAAGATTATCTTCATTGATACCGAAAACACTTTGTATCTTTTGGGCTGTTAAAAGCTACAGGCAGGAGGAACTGGAAAGACAGTTCATTTTGTTATAAGCAAGTAGGAGGCTCCAGATAGCTTCCTATCTGCAGAGTATTATGAATGACAAAGCAAGCCTGGAGAGCAGAGTGTGTAGTGGCCCACAAGGCAGTGACTTTTTTCCTCTGTCATTTGATGTAATCCAACCTGGAAACGTTAGAGTTTGGATACAGATGTTATAATAACTGGGTTGGGGGGGGGGTGAGGGTTGAGATCTAAAATAAGCCTTCTACAGGTGACAGCAGCTTTTCTATTTACTTGAGGAGAAATTCATCTCAGTATGAAACACTATTTATGACACCGTATCTGTGACAGACTGTGTATAAACAGGTTTTGGTCACGGCTCAACTCCTAACGCACAGATATCTGTATGTCAGCTCCCCCCACCTCTAACCCTAAACACGAGACAATTATCCTCGTGAGCCTTAAACCGTCTTTAGGGTACGTGGGACAGTGTGAAGAGAAGTCAGTCTTTTCTAGGATCAGAATAAATACTCTCCTACACCCCACCCCCGGTTCTATTTTGGAATGGAGGTTTTGTTATTTTCAGTATGGTTTGTACAAAAGAGGAATCCTTAACTCTGACTCATGTCAGCCGACCGGACCGTCTTCGTGACATTGCCGATCGCTTCAGTCTTGACCACGATGCAGTCCTTGACAACGTGTTGTACGCGCGTGCATACACCAGTAAGACCACTATTGCAACTGGCGTGATATCTGTGTTTTTTCTCTCTAAGGCTCCCCTTTTAATAGCTCCCAGTTTATTAACTGAGGTTGCCCAGTTTGTCCCCTGAGGATCACGAAGAATGTTTTGCTGCTCACAAAGGAAGTTTTAAGCTTGCTTCCATTTCCCGCTTCTGGTGTTGTACAGACTGGCTCAGTCTCCAACTCTCCTGCCAGCTGTTGCTACAAAAACAATACAGTTTTGCAGTTTGCCACAACAGCAGGGAATCACGGAGCTGTAAGAGTAGGAAGGGACCTCTAGTCCAACTCTCCTGCCAAAGCGGGATTGCCCAGAGCACATTCCTCAGGACTGCACCCAGGTGGGTCTTGAAGGTCTCCAGAGAAGGGGGCTCCACTCCCTCCCTGGGCAGCCTGTTCCAGGGCTCTGGCACCCTCACCAGAAAGAAGTGTTTCTGGTATTTAAATGGAACTTCCTGTGTTCCAGCTTAGGTGGACTCTGCCATGTATATGATGAGTATAGCATCTTAGTAAGAGAAGCACCAATTAATGTAACCAGGATTGCCTGAATGTAAGCCAATTCTATAAATGCTGTTGACAAGTTCCCTATGACCTTGTGAACAGAACTTGATAAGGACAGCTCCAAAACACTCTGTCACGAGACGCTGCATTAAAACTTCAAGGAAGTTTTAAATGGGGCTTTTGAGAGCACGAGATAAACGTGCATGATGTGATTAGTACGGTTTCCCCATGCCACTTCATTCAGCATTAAATTCAGATGTTTCTATTGCTTTTCTGCTCTTAACACAACAAAAGAGTTGTCTTCATGCGTAGTTGTGTCGTGATGCTCTTCCCAAAGAAGCTTTGTTAGCTGGGCAAGCGGAAACTGGAACCTGCAGAAGCAAAGGCACCGCTGGTTACTGCAGAGGTAGCTCGTTACCGAGCGCTGGATTTAAAACTGCTGGCAGAGAAAATATAAGCAGTGCAGACATTTAAAGGGGGAATTTAAAATTCAGGCCTTTGTTCCTTCCGACCTCTTTCTGGTTCTAATTTCACTTGGCAACTGTACTTCCCACCAGGTGAGCATCAGATGGAATTGCTTGACTATGTGGCAGCCAAGTTCCATGAGGAAGCTGGTATCTTCAAGCTATTGGTACAAGACTTAATTTTTTTCTTTCTTTCTTTTTTGTATGCTTACTCTTTTCAGAAGACGTTTTCCTATTTTCTTTCATGATACATACTTATCTAGCGTAATTACTGTGCAGATCATTGACTCCATAATGGCACTTTTCCGTGTGGATTTCAGTGGTCGGGGAGAGTTGGCCGAACGACAACAGAAACTGGCTCAGATGCTGTCAAGGCTCCAAAAAATATCAGAAGGTGAGGGAGACGTTGCAAAAATTTGGAAAACGTGGACTGGAGTTGCTGGAACAGTAGCTGTTGGTAGCACGACCACCTAGTAGTCTGAGTGCAGTATCAATCAGGCATCGGCCCAGGACTGACGGTTCCCACGAAGATCAAACTGGTAATACATCATTTCAGGAGGACAGACCAAGGAGTCTGTGGAACCATTCAACACTCAAGAGTTTTCCCTAGAAATACTGATAAGACCTAAATAAGAGAATAGGTTGTAGAACTGGAACAATATCCAATAAGAGAAATAAATGGTCTTCCCCAAATTTCAACAGGCCTTTAGATGAGGAAGGTGGGGAATAGAACAAAGGATGAAGGCACAGAGAGATAAAAAAGCATTGCCACGTTCCCAGTACTTTGCAGCACTCTGAGGAATGAATAGGGCTCCTCCTCTTTGGAATGTCTCAGAAACTTTGATAAGGAATAAGTAAATGTTTGGTTTTGTGTTTTTTTTCCAAGCAGTAAATTATATTAAAAAAAAAAGAGCAAAGAGACAAAAGGAGGCAGAGGGGGCTGAGGGGGCAGGGAGCCAACAGGGAAGGCGGGAACTGAGGAGTACTTGTTCAGTGGAATCCTGAAAAGTGCTCATTTTTGGCATGTTACAGCTGAAGTTCCACAAGAGCAAATTTAGGCTGTCTCCAGCCATCAGACCTAAGGAATGTTTGCTTGTCTTTCATCTGACATGTGAAGTGCTTCAGCACCAGCCTTGCTTTTACCGTGGATGGGAGAATATTTTGGAATTGTAGTTGGATGTAGTTCACCTTTGCATTGTTTCCTACTGCAGAATATAACGTGGCCGTGTTTGTGACCAACCAGATGACTGCTGACCCGGGAGCAACGATGACGTAAGATATTTTTTCTGTTTTTATTTAGAAATCCATTTTTTTATTGATCATAGGGGGGGATCTGGTCCCTATAAGTATTTAAAGAATGGGTGTCAAGAGGAGGGGATCAGTCTTTTTCACAGAATCACAGAATCTCAGGGATTGGAAGGGACCTTGAAAGCTCATCTAGTCCAATCCCCCTGCCGGAGCAGGAACACCTAGAGCAGGTCACACAGGAACATGTCCAGGCGAGTTTTGAATGTCTCCAGAGAAGGAGACTCCACAATCTCCCTGGGCAGCCCCTTCCACTCAGTAGAGTGCCCAGTGACAAGCCAAGGGGTAACAGGCACAAACTTGAACATGGGAAGTTCTACCTAAACATGAGGAGGAACTTCTTTACTTTGAGGGTGACAGAGCACTGAAACAGGCTGCCCAGAGAGGTGGTGGAGTCTCCTGGAGATATTCAAAGCCCACCTGGACACATTGCTGTCCATCCTGCTCTAGGTGGACCTGCTTTGGCAGGGGAGTTGGACTAGATGACTTCCAGAGGTCTCTTCATGATTCCATGAAAAATGTCATCTCTTTTATATTACATATTTAACAAAGATGAAAATTGAGATTGTATAGAGCAAGATGTGATTTGTGATTCTGTGAAGAGGCATCAAAATGAAGGTTCAGATCGGTCACTGGTCCCTCTAGTTGTCCTTGCCCAGAGCAGGGGGTTGTAAGTTGATGATCTTTAAGGTCATAGAATCATAGAATCGTTTAGGTTGGAAGAGACCGTTGGGATCATCGAGTCCAANATGAATCATTCATGGATGACATCTATAGTTTTCTCTCGGTTTTCACGAGATTTTTAATGTTTATCTGCTGCCTGGCATGATGGTTTCTTTCACTGTGACTTCAACAAAGACAGCAAGCCCTAAAAAGTATTGGAAAAGCACCCTGTTTTCTTTTGGAGCAGCTTATATATAAAGTTTAAGGTGTGTATTTCTTGAGCCTCTTGAATTTCATGAGTGGAAATTTATGCCAGCATTGAACAGCCTGTCTTGAGGCAAGTATGTTAAAGTCCTTTTTGATACAGTTACCTATTTCTTATTCATTACAGAGTTCAATGTGCCTCTTCTGGCAGTTAATCACAGTATTAACCCGTGGAATTTGCACAGTGAGTCATCATAATTTTCTCGCTAATTTAGCTTTCAGGCGGACCCAAAAAAGCCCATTGGGGGCCACATCCTTGCTCATGCTTCGACTACCAGGATTAGTCTGAGGAAAGGGAGAGGGGAGCTGCGCATTGCAAAGATATACGACAGGTAAGTCACCTTTCCTTCACAGGAAGGAAGCTGCCTTCTGAGCGATCAACCGTAAGGTGACAAAGTTCACGGTGCTTGAAACTTAACAGCTCGATAGCAGAGTCATGGTTTCAAACTAACCACGTTTCTGGATGGCAAATTGAGAGAAGAGCTGAAAGGACAAACTCATTAACAGACCTAAGGTTGTCTTGCATACTGCATACATTAAACTGCATAGTCTTGCATCATAAATCCTACTGGACGCTCATCTCTTAAAGGAGACCATCAAATAGTTTGATAAGGCTGGTGGTCCCTTGGCAAGAAAATTCCAGAGCTGTTGAATTACTCATTTTTGCTGGTTGCTACAATTACTATCACTTTTCCTGGTAAACTGTGGCCGATGCAAGTCATTCTAAATCGTACTAGTGGGACTGCATGGAGAGACCAGTGTTTCTGGTCAGGAACTAAGAAACTGAGGGTTTGCACAGACAGACTCTTTCCTTCTCCTGCACCTTCTCCATTCCCTTCCCTTGTGTTTGTCATAGAACCATTCAGGTTGGAAGAGACCCTTGGGATCATGGAGTCCAACCATCAGCCCTACTCTACAAGTTCTCCCCTACACCAAATCCCTCAACACCACATCTAATCGACTCCTAAACACAGTCAGGGGTGGGGACTCCACCACCTCCCTGGGCAGCCCATCCCACTCATTTCCCAAGAGGTGGATTTTGCATTTTCTGATCCAGAGAATATCGCTCAGGTTCTACAGTTTGCACACGGGTATAAAGGTGTGGAAGTATTCAGGTTAGAACGTTTTGGGGAGTGTTTCATAACTGCATGTAACACGGGGAAACTGTGTTGCTTTTTTCATTTCCCCAGCCCCGAGATGCCCGAAAACGAAGCCACGTTTGCGATAACTGCTGGAGGGATTGGAGATGCCAAAGAATAGGCAGAAAACTGATGTAAAACCCACAGCTGAAACCCACCTGGGCAGTTGGGATGAAGATTTGTGCAAGGTCACCGACTGCCTGGCTGCATTTCTATCTTTTGGGAACCATTTGAGGTATTTTTGGGAAAACACTGGGATGAACTCTGTATAGTTCAGTTTTATTGATCTTAATAGAATTTGGTTCGTTTAGGGTCTTCAATTGAACTTTCAGCAGACCAGGATTTAAGAAATAAGCTTATGAATTGTTGAAAGAATCCCGTTCCTGTATTTTGTGGAAATCAAAGCTGTCCTTTCACATGAGATTAATAGACTCTCTTTTTAGGTGTTTTTTTTTTTCAAAGAGACTGTTTTTGTGGTAGAATTTAATAGTGTGAAATGGAACAGAATTGCAATGAACTGTGAAATGACTTACGAAATTGACATAAAAAGATGTAAAAGGCAGTGGCAGCCCAACAACTCGATGGACTCTCACGTACTGTAGAGGAGCAAGTTACTTTAAAAATACATTTTTATGTTGACCAGATCATTTTAATATTTTTATTTAGCATTTTCTACCTTTTGGATAGAATGTTTTAAAACTGTTCGTATTTAAGTTAAAAATAAAGATTATTAATTAGAACACTGCTCTGCTTATGTTTGGGTGCTTTGAACCAGGGCCTGCTCTCAATATTATCTCACTGACCTGTCCTGAGAAAAATAAACTGGGTGCAACCAAACCACTATAAACCCTTTTGTCTAGTTTGCTAAAGAAACAAGCTTTATATAGCTGCCTTGCCTAATATAAGTAAGAATATTAAAGATGATTGCTATTAAATAATAGAGAAAATAATAGGAGAAAACAAGAAGAGAGAATAGGAGCCACAAGAACAGTGGCTAGACAGGAGAGGTGCTGACACCGGTACTTACAGGGAGGGAAAGGCACTTAGGACTCAGCTGGCAGATGGAGCGTGCCTGTGGGCCAGCCAGCACAGCCAGTTCTACCAACTAGCCAGGGACGTTTGCCACAGCAGGCAACCAGAGAACCCAGCAGTAAAGAGAAGAACGAGAGAACTGGGGGCCAATTGAGTTTACATTACTAATGCATGTGAAGATAACATGATGTAAAGAGACAGCAATGACCAGAAACTCATCCAAGAGGAGCCTGACACCATAGCCAGCGTTCACCTTGTGACAGAGCTAGGAAGTCTGCCTTCCTTGAGGGCTTTCTTAGCAGATCTTTGGTATTTGTCCTGAGGTAAAGCACTACTTTTCACAGCGGAGGGAAGCCTAGAGATATGGAGGCAAGGGAGGTGGGCTTATCTGAGCAGTAATGGAGCACTATTTCAGGTAACATCTAGCTTTTTCGCATGTTCCAGTCTCTCCCTCACCAGCCCCTGCTATCTAACTGCCAAGTACTGCCACCACCCAAGTCCCACCCATTCAGAAAGACCAAAGTTTCTTCCAGTAGTATTTTATTTTAAGCACCAAGATTGCTTTTTGCTTTCCCGTGTACATCACCCATCCATTCACCCAGCGAGATAAACCAAAACGGTAAACAGTTTGTCTCCTTCCACGTCAAGCTATTTGTTTCAAGGGTCTGAAAGCAGAGAGGGAGACTTTCTCCTGCCATTCCAACTGATTTCGGACAGCCTGACAGTCCCAGGAAGCGCTAGGGTGAGTGAGTTACCAGCTTACTCTGGAAAGCTTGCCCTGAACCTCCCGCAGCTGCGGAGGGCGGCGTGTGCGTGTGTCTGTGTGTGTGAGGGGGCGGCCTCGGCACTGAGGCCAAGGCAAACATGGCTGCTGCTGCTCCTGCCCCAACGCCGCACCGGCATCCCCCCTACCGATCTGCCAGGGGGGAAAAAAGACCCCAACCAACCAAAAAGAAAAAAAATCCAAACCCCCAAAAAACATAAACGCGGGAGAATCCCAACCCGCCGCCGCGGAGGCCCGAGGGTCCGCTCTGTCGTCGCCGTGCTGGGCCCCTGCCATCGCCGTTATTGTCTCCTCAGCCCCGCTCCCACACGCCACGGGGCCCGCGGGCGAAAGGCCGTATTCTCCAAACGCGGTTACGCGGAAAAAACCAACGTAGGCTTCCGACCCTCCGCCAACCCTGCCCTGTCTAACCTGCGGAAGAATTTTACGCCAAACGCACGGGCTGTCTTACAGCCCTACGCAATCCTGCATTACGCAGCTTGCGTACACAGTGGACTTACGTAATGTACGCCTCGACCTGAGTTTTCCCTACTGTCTAGAAGGGGTTACGGTGTTGACTCCGTGCGTAGCAGACTTTGAGGAATAGGGAGAGCGTTACTCTCCTCCCTCTCTTGCTCACGCAGGGGCCTGGCTCAAGTAAAGGACGCTACGCACCTGTCGTAGGGAGCTGACGGCGCGGAGCACTGTTTCCCCAAGTGACTTTAAGGCGTAGTTGACTTCCGGGAATAGGCGTAGGTATTTTCTAGAGCCGCAGTTTGCGCAGCGCCGGACCGCCCGTAACGTAACTGAAGCGGTTGGGGCGGCGGCAGCCATTTTGTGCCGGGAGCCCGGAGGAAGAAGACGCTGGTGTCTCCACACTTCACGGGCCCTGGAGCCGACCGAGAGCCCCGCCGTTCCGTCCGCCGACGCTCAGCGGGTCTCTGACCCACTGACCACTTCTTCTCCTTTTGTATCCCACCAAAGAAGCGAGGTGGCGCAAAGCGATTCTTCCGAGCCACAGCCGCCCCTGGCTGGACCCTCTCCCCGCACCCCCAGTCCCTCGCCGTCCCCACGGCCGGCGTTCCGCTGCCTTTCTCCCACCCCTCCGGGGGCGATGAGGGGCTTCGGGGATCGGGGCCGCGACCGAGACCGCGGCGGGTAAGGGGGGGCGGGCCGGGCCGGGCCGGGCCGGGCGGCGGCAAATTTAAAAGCTGAAATACCGTGTGNNNNCCCCTCCACTTCCTCCCCCCTCTCCCCCGGCAAGCCACGGAGCTCTCGGTGGCCCTGGCAAGGGTGGTTGTTGGACCGTCTGCCCTTCTGGTTGTCATTGCTCCTTCTGGACTGACTGGAAAGGTGGCAGTTGGTGAAAGATCTCAGTTGCACTCCCAGGCTTGTCGTGGGAGGAAATGAGAGCCGCTGTCGTGCAAGGGACTTGCATGTTCGGGAGGGTGATCTCGGTAAACACGGCCCCGGATCACACTTCAGGAGCCATGAGCAAGCTTAGGGAGCAGTCCGACAGGAGTTGTCTCAGTGGCACTGCAGACCCCTAGCACTTGATACTGTTGATTCTGCTATTCCAAGGAAGCTTGACTTGAAAAAAGGGTTTTGCAGGTTTGATTATTCTTTTTTTTTTTTTTTCTAAGTATGGCAACAATAAATACGGTGGCATCACAGTATGTAACTAGTTTGAGACTTGATTTTTTTTTTTTTAAGGGTTGAAAATAATAACGTTCATCCCAGGCCTTTTTAAAGACAAAGTTAGAACTAATTTAGGAGAGTGGCGTCTTCGACCTTTAGATCACAAGTAGTTTAGGCCTCCATTCTCAAGGATTAACAAGAGGCATATCATGTGGGTCCTGTTGTTCTTAATATAGCAGACTAGAGCTCAGTTAATGAGTCTTCTCCTTTCCTTTCCTCCTAGTTTTCCTTCACCCCCTTCCTGGGCGAGTCAGGAATATTTTGTTTATATGTTGCTGCACATGTTAACGTTTAGCTTCTTGTGGGCTGTGGAGGGGAGATAGTTGTATCCTTGCTTTATCATACGTGCACTTTTCACACACTGAAATTAAGAGATACTTTTGGGTTTTTTTTGACAGAGAGGAGGGTTCTGGTGTTTTTCCACTCTGAGATTTCCAGCTCAGCTTAACACAAGGACAGAGGAGTAGATGCTTTGGCAGGTTTGAGATAGCTCAGACCCCAGCTGTTTTTGGAGTTTAGTGAGTGAGGTTGAGTATGCAGATTTATACAGTTGCTTAAAGGAACACTGTAAAGAATGTTGTTAGAACACTTGAGTTAAAATTTGTGTAATCTCATTTTGTGTAAAGACTTTATGATTATAGATATGTGTTTCCCTTTTAGTTAGGGATTTTGCATAAATAAAAGGAGTGCCTGCCTGGTTCTTTGTGAAGTTTTTGGGCATTTGCATGGAAAATCATTTTCTTGGCATATTGTCCTGGAAGCTTTCATGCATCAGAATTCAGTTATATGTGTCTGTTTAAGGTGTGAAAATATCTGTAACCACTCAAACCCATCATACTTCATAAATAACCTCTATAAAATTTTGGGGCCTCCCCCAGCATGCTGGTAAAGTGCTGTTTAAAGCTCATCACCTTCTCGTTGCTGATTCTTTCATAAGCTAAAGAAATGCAGGCTTTCTGGTTTCCCCTGTCAGGAACGAGTTGTAGGTGAGTTCTTAGAATGGAAAGTTGTGCTGTTTTGCTCTGGAATTTAACGGATGTACTTGATTCTGTCCCAGAAGTGATGGCACTGGTAGTATTGGAGAGAAACGTTTCGGGTCAGTCTGAATTTACACTTGAAAATAGAACCGTTGGCAAATGAGTGTAATATTGTTGGATGTAAATTAGTTTAACTGGAATTGAAAACTCGTTCTACTTCCAATCAGAATGTAAAGTGTGAGTTGCTGCCAGTTTAGCAGAGAGACTTCAGCAGGGGCAGTGCTGAGGACTGTTGTAGGAGTCGCTTCTTTGAGGTCAGCATACGACCATCAACCAAGAATGGAGAACGGAAACTCCATGACTTGGTTGTAGAATGTACCAGTTCTTCTGTTTGGATAGCTGGGGAGCAAATATTCCCAGTACCCAGCTGTTTCAGTGTCCAGTCTTGCAGCCAGTTCTTCTGTATGTTTCCTTTCCTAAGGAAGCGCATTGACCCCTTGAACTCCAGCTGAACTTCAGTGAGACTGGGGGGTTTGTTGGAACTACTGGGTACAGAAATAGTTGCCATTTTGACCTCAGATTAGCATGATCAGTAGCAGACAGACATTCAATAAAGGTGAACGTTGCTGTAAATGAAAACCTGTCCTTTTTTTATTTTTTTTTTTTTACTTTGTCATGAAAGTAAATTCCGTGCTTACATTAATTTTTTATTGAAGGTGTGTTTCCCAGTCTCTTCATGTGACAAAAATTGCTGATTATGCAGGATCTGGGGGATCTGGTGGACATGCTGATGAGAAAACAAGGGGTATTTATAGGAGAGGGAAGAGACTTAATGAAACAGTTACGAGAAAGCGAACATTTTAAAACTTTCCTAGCAGATTTTCAGTTAAATGATATCTACGGTACTTAGCTTTTCCAATAATATAACTCCTTCCTTTAACAAGTTGATATGAGTTTGGGGGTTTTGGCCTCTTAATCGCTGCAGTTTATAGTTTCCATAGGGAAGCAATTTA
>VZTM01021650.1:0-10106 GCA_013400555.1 Jacana jacana
GGAAGGAAGGAAGGAAGGAAAGGAATTAGGCAGAGCAATCACTCTGTCAGACTCTTCACTTCAAAGGCAATGAAAAGACTGGAGATTGGCTTTCCAAACGGTATTCCAGATTGACGGTACAACCATCAACTAATAAGCTCTTCAGGGTAAATTGGTTGGTGAATCATCAGAGACAATGACAATTCAATCAGATCCTTCTTAGAATGAACTGAGTGAAGGGAAATATTACTGAAAAAAAAAAAGAAAAAATGTCAAGCAAATTCATATCAAATTAAGGGGTTTGTCCCTGTTTCCTTCAGAGACACCACTCTTCAAGAGCATTCAAGGAATGGCAAGCTCTTGCATTTAGCACATCACTAATTAAAAATAATTATTGATGTAATTAAAATACTTCATTCCACTGCTCTCTGGTGGCAAATGTAATGTATATCTTGGGTCTTTCTTTACCTCAGTGTGGGAACACTGAGGAAATAATTTGGCAAAAATTACCTTTGTAGCCTCTGGACACAAGATTTAAAGTTCTCTTGGTTAATTTCATTAGCTTAATTAATTTGGCTAATTTAATCAGACTTTCATTAAAAACAATGAAAAAACTAAGTACCGCTGTTGTGTTGATAATAGTTTTTTTAAAGAACGCTCATTAAAAGTTTGTTGAGACCCAGACAACATCAAAAAATCTTCTCTATAGAAACAGGGGAGGATTTATATGCCAAGCTTGTTTTTGCCTCTGTCGTGTTTTTGATTCTTTTTAGATGACTCTAGGAGAAAAACAAATAAAAATATCAGCTTGCAGACCGCAGCCTGCAGGCACTGAATGCCCTGCAGCACTGGGCTTGCATGTCCACCTCTTAAAGGTCTGCTTCCACGCAAAAGCTTCTTCAGCACAAACAAAAAGGGGGAAGCGACACTGAGATACATGAAAAACAATTGCCAGAATGATAAATAGGGAGTTAAACTTGGGTCAGCTTTTACCTTTCCTTGAAGATTTGCTCCTGGAAACCAGCCATGGAGTCAGGGAAGAAAGGTCAAGCACCAGCAGGGAGAGATCAAGACTGGTCTGAACACTGGAATAGTTTTCAGGCTACCCCCCGAGTGGAGTTAACATCTTTCATTGCCTTCCTACACACAGCTAATTGCAAAGTTATTTTTTACTGATAAGCCATTCATTTCATGGCATAATTGCCTAGATCTTTAACTTTGGGTAACAATGCAGTTATTTTTCTTTCTCTCACCAAGAGTATTTCAAAATACAAAGGTCAGTACGCAAGAACAAGTAGATAAAAGGCAGAAATAGGTGCTTAGTTACATCATCCCTTAAATGAACACGCATTTGGAAAAACATTCTGTTTTCTATTCCAAAATCACTTGATTCCCTCCATCTCTCTGTATTAACCTATCCAGCACCAGTGTGTTGGTTGCATCCTCACTTACAAAAGAAAGATCCAAGATGCTTTTCTGCAGACATAGAATCATAGAATGTTCCAGGCCAGCAGGGACCATCTAGTCCGACCTCCCCACAGTCAGCAGGGACACCCCCAACTGGACCAGGTTGCCCAGGGCCTCGTCCAGCCTCACCTTGAATATCTCCAGGGAAGGGGCCTCACCCACCTCCCTGGGCAACCCGTTCCAGTGGTCCACCACCCTCAGAGTAAAGAACCTATTTCTAATATCCAATCTAAATCTGCTCTTCTCCAGCTTGAAGCCATTGCCCTTGTCCTGTCACTGCAGGCCTTTGTAAACAGACCCTCCCCAGCCTTCCTGTAGGCCCCCTTCAGGTACTGGAAGGCTGCTATTAGGTCTCCCTGGAGCCTCCTCTTCTCCAGGCTGAACAACCCCAGCTCCCTCAGCCTGTCCTCGTAGCAAAGGTGCTCCAACCCCCTTATCATTTTCATGGCCCTTCATGTCTGACTCCTCTTTAACATAGCTCAGTATTTTAATCTGTAGAATTTGTAGATGGAGGCGTATAAACTTGGTAAGACCTGGATGCCACAGTTGGTATTTCCGATGGGTTCTCTCCCACCATTAGCCTGCGGGGTCTAGGAGGGTAGGACTGAAGGATGGTAGGACTTCCAGGCTGATGGAAGAAAGGTGCAAGGAAGCAGCTGGATTTTTTGGCACATGAGAGACTGTGGAGGATCCTTTTCCCTGACCGCCATGAAGCAGGTTTGGTATGCTGTCACCTTTTAGTCCACATACTGGAAAGTAAAGGATGCAACATCAGTGTTACAGTGTTGAAGGGTAGGCTTGGACTGTTATCTGAGTTTAGAGCCAGCTGATGCAAGTGGGTCTAAGAGCAGGCAAGTAAAAGTAACACTTCCTATTGTAAGTGACTGTCAGGATTAGTTGAAGGCTATTTGAATACCTGGGAAACTGTTTATAACTAGGGCTTGTTCCTTTCTATGTAACACCCTCTAATACCCTTCTCTTAAAGTTAACAACTATTTCTATCTATCTGCTACAGTGGCATATATCTGTTATCTGACTCAATTCCAAAGTGATGTTTTTGGTGTCAGATTGTGAAACTCTGACTGTCACCAGATTAACAACCACAACCAAAAGCCAGAATTGTAAGTAACAGCAGGTGTGTTTACTCACAGCTGCAGAGGGATTGCATAAAATTCGTACTGTTCTGGAAATCAGAGAAAGAGGGAAAATACATAGTATTTGATCCATTCAGAACCTATTCTGATCCTGGTGAATATCCATATGCAATAATGCTACGATGGCTCTTGCAACCAGTTCTGTAATTAAAGTTGAGATGACTCTTTTTTAAAGCAGTCATTCATTTTGCTTGCCCCTCAGGGAGATTACAACACTTTATTCCCCATCTTGGAGCACTTGGTGTTTTTTTTCAATTCTGAGTGAGCCAAGTTTAATTTGAAATAAATTCTATGAACAAATTTTAGCATGCATTTTAACTTCTCTGTGACTTGAAGATTCTTACTAGTGAAATGACAGGCATTTCAAATCCTAATAGGTGAAAATTTATTGAATTCAGTTGCAAAAGGCTCTGTATTTAAAAAGCTCGTGCTAAATTTAACCATTAAAAATTGTTTGTATATCCATTAAATGTTGTGTTTGTTAGAAATGAATAGGGTGAGAACAAAACTCAGTCAGACAATGGTACCAGAGATAAGAAAATATTAAGGATATTAGGCAGATGGTGACTCTGCAAATGGTTGTGCTGGTGCAAGACATTACTATGTGCTAGACCCTCTTAATGACAGCCAATGACTCTTTAATAAAAAGGTAAATTAAGAAACGCTCAAGGCACCGGTGAATGGCATGTATGCATCTCCCAGCTTCAGTTCACATTAACAAGGCTTGAGCAGAGACATACCCAGGCTCCTGGGGGCGTTACCCACTGTTTCCTTTACCACCTCTTGGCCCGTAGTCTGCTGTTTACCACCACAGTCCTTCACTTGTATTTATCACCCCTTCAGATCTGCCAGCAGAAAAACCTGCACAAGCTCTCCTACAGCTGGCTCGTTTGAATCGGATGGGCTGGTTTAGACAGCTTAAATAGCAAACATGCTGACGTGACAGATTTTGCTTCAAATGTTTTAGTAAGCCTTCCAATAAGTATCTCCTCTGCAGGTGTAAGGGTGCAAAGGGGAAAAATGAAGAGGAGTTTAGGACAGGTTCTTGATAGTTTTCCTTTTGTACTGGCACAGTTAGATGCAGCAGTTTAAATTTGTCCTTGTTGTACCCAGGGTGTGTTTGTCTAATGCTGAGGAACTGACTTGATGCAGAAGTTTCTGTTTTGTATTTTGGCACACACGGGAAGGGCCACATCATACAGCATTTGCCCTTCTCTCATTTGATCAAAATCGCTCTTACTTCACACCTCGCTCTAGGTGTCAGGTCCCTTCACTGTGTGATTATTATCAGTGAATGAAGACACAGCCAGGTCAAGAGCTTGGGTCAATTTTAAAAGCATCTGAGCAACACCAGGTTCTACCACTCCTAGCTGGTTTGACATAAGAATGATGCACTGGAAGGAGCCTTCTGGGTCATACATTCCTGCATGTTTCCACATCATATATCTCCACCATAAAGTCATGAAATTTCACCCTTAAAACATTGCCGCTCTGTGTACTCACTGCTCCTCTTAAAAAAAATTTCAAGGGTCACATTCTGATAGTAAGATCCATCTCAAAATGTTCAGCCTCAGTTTGTTTAAGGTTGAATCTTTTGGTTATGATGTGCTGGCCCTATGAAGAGGAGCATTAACCAGCATCCAGAGCACTCTGCTAGGTCAGAGATGCCCAGATATTTTGTACAGCTCCAGCGTTTCATCAGAAGGGAGCATCTCCCTGGGGAAGTGGCTCAGATGCATTAGTAGGACTCCAGCAATGCAACATTTTCCCTGGAGCCCACAGACCTATCACTGGTGGCTACAGCTGACACCATCCCACACAGATCCCCAATGAGTTATGACAGTGTAGTCCTTGTTGGCTGTTACCAGCCTTCTCTCCACATTAATCTACACTCTGCTCTCTCTTATCTAAAAAGATATGGTTCCCTTCCCCTCATCTGTCTCACATCCCTTCTCATCCTCCATGATTCAACCTCTTTCCCTCAGTAATCCTCAGCATTATCCTTATAGTCTCTTGGCATCCCCACCGGTCACACCCACTAAGTTTTTCTTTAGCTCAAGCCCTGGCACCTTTTATTTCAGCTGGACTGTGTGATTTTTTCCTTCACAGACAGGCAGCACCAGAAAAATGAAACAATGTGCATACCGACAGAGGATACCCATGGACCCTACCATGGTTTTGAGACACTGTTGTGCCTTCCTTGTACTGCATTGCCTTGGATGTTGTCAAGATACACTGACACACTAAACCCACCTCCAAGTGACTTACAGGCAAAGCTCCCTCTCCAGAGTTCCTGCTATGCTGGGTACTCTTCGTGTGCATAGAAGCGGTAGGTGCAAATGCACCAGCAAAGACCATTTTCGGCTAAAGTACCATGCTTTGGCCAGTATCATCCAGTTCCATCATTCTCCTTCAGCCAGACAGCACTGGCCATGAAGCTTGCCAGTTGTGGAGTTGTTTTTATTTTAGACTATTATATCTTTAATTGAGATTATGAACATTTTTCCATGTAGAGTAGAGCAAACTATATTTTTCCTTTGGGTACATTCCTGAGTTCCTTCTCTGTAACATTGCTATTGTATCTCAAAAGTATCACTTTGAAAAGGAAATAGAATGTGATTGAAAAAAAAATAAAAAAGTGTTTTACACCATGGTTTCCTGATGTCGTGGTTTCACGTGAGCTGGCAACTAAGTGCTACACAGCTGCTCACATGCTCAGTGGGATGGGGCAGAGAACTGGAAAAGTGAGAAAACTCATGGGATGAGATAAAGACAGTTTAATAGGTAAAGTGAAAGCTGTGCATGCAAGCAAAGCAAAACAAGGAATTAATTCACTGCTTCCCATCGACAGGCAGGTGTTCAGCCCTCTCCAGGAAAACAGGGCTCCATCACTCATACCAGTTACTTGGAAAATGAAATACCTTCCCTCCCAATGCCCCACACACACCCCGCCTTCCTTCTTTTTCCCCCAGCTTTATATGCTGAGCATGGCTTCACATGACATGGAATAGCCCTTTGGTCAGTTGGGGTCAGCTGTCCCGTCTGTGCCCACTCCCAGTATCTTGTGCACCCCCAGCCTTCTTGCTGTTGGGCTGGTGTAAGAAGTAGAAAAGGCCTTGACTCTGTGTGGGCACCGCTCAGCGCTAAAACATTCATGCACTATCAACAACACTGTTGTCAACACAAATCCAAAACATAGCCACATACTAGACACTTAGAGGAAAATTAACTGTATCTCAGCTAAAACCAGCAAACCTCATTTCTTATCCAAATTTTCATAGCATTTATAATGGAGATAGGATGAAAACCTTCTTCCTTCCTTTGCTTTTTCCTCCTTCTCCCCTTCTTTCCTTCTTTCTCTCTCCCTCTCCCAACACAAAAAAAACCAAACCAAATCAAACCAAAACAAAATGAAACAAAACAAAAATTAGCACCTGTGAATATTTTAATGCGGTCAAATATGTGGCTAGTACATTCATGAATTCAGGTAAATGTCCTCTACCTTCAATTGCATTATTTGCAGACCTTTCAGAGTTAATTGCTCATTTTTCCAATAGCGACTGGAATTTCCTCTCAAGGGTCACAAAGGCGCCTGTTCTTGAATCTGCCATTTCCTCAATGTAAAGACCACCAAAACAAAAAGCAGAAGGGTCAGCAACTTTTAGATTAAATGATGCGTAGAAACAAAACTGAAAAGCGGAACTAAATTCCAAACCTGCAAACTCAGTTTCAGTATTCAAATGCACTTACTTTGCCAGGAAGGGAATCCTTCTAAGCAAAGCCTTTTGAAAAAAACTGCTCAGCATTTCCTTTTTATTTTGTCAACATTTAGTTACAGTACAAAATTGACTTAACTACATAATGAGGAAAGCAGTAATTTCAAGTATTACACTGAAGATAAAATGTGTGTTAACGTTAATGCTACCTACTATTACTTTGTAAACGGAGTTATTTACCCTTTGAGAAAAAAAACAGAACCAAGTTAAGATAACCACATGCATTAAATAAACAAATCAAATCAAACCAAACCTTAAATTGGCTTGAAGCTTCAAAATGCAGAAAATATCAAAGTTAAGCTAAACAAATTAAACATAAAAAAAATAAATCTCATTTACTGAGTAATATTTTGTCAGATTCTCCACAGATTCATAAATTCAGAGAAATTTAGCATGCAGATGAGAAATAGGGAGGAGGGAAGCAGGCACATGTACTGTAGCTGGAAAGCAATCTTAAGTTAATTCAGGATGTGTTCTGCCTAATACTGATGAAGATCTAAATGAGAGCTCTTGAAATTGCACATGTGGAACCAAGTCCTGGTGTGATTCACATTCTAACTTCAGATCTCCTGCGCCCTGCCAAAATATATAAAGCTTGTTTCAGAGAGTGAATGAAGCTCAGTTTGGTTCCTTGGCTTTTTTGGAAATTTTGGTTGGAGTGCCAGAGTTAGGCAGCAATGCTTTGTGAAGTCTAACATTAACAGGAGGACTCCCTTGCTTGCCCTTTCTTCCTTGAATGCCTGAAAAATAAAAGACAGTGTGACAACAACAGGATAAAAATGCTGGCTATGGAACTGACAGCCAAGAAAACAGAGCAAGACTATTTGCTGTTGCCTGCTTAGTTTTTATGAAAGTACCACAGAATGGTTTGGGTTGGAAAGGACTTTTGAAGATCATCTAGTTCCAACGTGAACGTGATGGAACATGATGGTTCATTAATTGATTGCGCTGTTTTCTGGTCTGCTGTATTAATAACAAATATTACACTCTGCAGCATTTAAAAATAAACTTGTAGCCTCCCTTTCTATTTCCATAACACCAGTAGAAGCTCAACTCTTCTGGTGTCCTGATGGGTACCTCTGGAAGAATGGGTTGAAGATAGGAGCTTCAATTTCCTTTGAAAGGAATTGAGAATACTTTGCCACTTCAAGAACTGGGTCACTCACTCATGAGCAAAACTTCATGCACTAATCCTCAGTGCAAAGCTGCTTCAGTGGCTCTCAGAAGCACATGCAAAATTAAACATTGCAAGATTAGATTTTGGTCCAAGCTACTGTTTCCCTGGGAAGTGGGAGAAAAGAACAGAAACAAACGAAGGATTGAGGCAGGGAAGAGTCTGTGTAACTGGGCTCCAGTGGCTGTCCCTGGCACAGGTGGGGTACAGCCCATCCCATCCCATCCCATCCCATCCCATCCCATCCCATCCCATCATGGTAGTACCTGCTACCCTACTCAACTAGACTGTTTTCTTTCAACAGCAGCCATATGCACTCCAGCCTTCCCAGGTCCTAGAATAAAGCAAATTTGAAGCAGAACAATGCTGTTTTGTCAGTCAGAGGAGTCTGCAGCCAGAGGAGCCGCTGCTGTTCTCTTAGACTAGAAGAAGCCTGGTCTCCCCCATTTAACAAAATCAGTCATTCAGTGAAGGAAGTACATGTGGCATATTCTAAACATAAAACCTGAGAAACAGGTCATTTGGTGTCCTGGTTCCGGGAGGGATAGGGTCCATACTCCCCTGGATCTAGCAGGGCACAGGTATCCCATCCCATGTGAGCCACGCACAAGGGGTAGCGGGGAGCTGGCTGGGAAGGGGAGGGGGACAGGAAGTCAGTGGTATCTTAATCATATTTATATACTCCTCTATCCGTGTTACTGTTTTCTTGTTCCCTTTGTTGTTCTGTTAAGCTGCCTTTGTCACATGAGTTTTGCCTTTTTCTTCCAATTTTCCCCTCCCAACTGCGGAGGGGCTTGAGAGAAAGCGGCTGCCACGTGGTTCTTTGTTGCTGCCTAAGGCTAAACCATGACATTTGGTCAACCCTCAAAGCCAACAAATACACACCTTGGTGATTTTGCAAAGGGAGGGATGTCTGCAGGAGACCTATTGCTGGATGTGCTCTGTGGCCGGGACCAAATGCGTCCTGCAGACAGGGGGTTGCTGGTGTGCTTCCCTGGTTAGCCTCATAGGTTGTGAGCAAGGGGCAGATCATGGAGAGCCTTATATTTGCACTGAAAAGCAACTAGAAGGCAAGGTGATGTAGAATGCACTCCAGCGTGACATGTTCAGCCTCCTTTGCAAAGCTGTATAAATTGCATTTCTGTACACAATTTATTTTGGTGATAGCAGCGTGAGGATTTACTTTGCTTACATGTTGACTAGAAGTTCAGACCTTCACGGGGAGCTGCAGGCAGTGTTTGTTAGTAGGCAGAGCACCTCTTCGTGTCTGGTGAGAAGAAAAATTGTGCAATGACTCTAGTCCGCATCCTCTCCTACATTTTCCTGGTTTTGGATGCATTTTGGAGTCACTGTACAAGAGATAAGCAGATGGGTTGTGGAGGGCTCCGAATTTCACAGTAATATTTATCCTAGAGACTGGCTGACGCAAGATGGTCAAATATTTTTGCTGAACAGAGCAACATCAATCCTTGCACAATAACTGCTGCTGGGTACAGTAATGGAGAAAGTTAATGAATAGTTGCTAACTACGAGGCACTTCCTACTTGAAATCAGGTTGCACTTGACTCATTTACACAGAGGTCACTTTTGTGCTTATTCCCACTGTAAAGCTACTTTAAGATAAAAGCCGTGCAAATGGAGGGTCAGCTGGCCTCTGGGTTTTGAACATTATGTTCTCTTCTCAACAAGAGTGGTAACGGGCCCTATAGCTGTCCTCACCCAGTTTCCAGGGACACCCGTGAGAGAACGCTAAAATGCATCTTTGCTACCTTTCATAAGATCATTTTTTCATTTAAAATTCAGCAAAATGATCATTTTCCGTAAGCTGACCGTGCAGCCTATACTTCTTATCCTGATGAGCCTTTACCAGCAATGACCCAGAGGGAAGTAAAGCCAATCAGTTGCGCCATTCCACATGGCCCAAGCTGCCTGGGAAAGTGGTGAAAACGGCATCCCTGGAGGTGCTTAGAAGATGGGTAGACGTGGTGTTTCACAATATGATCTAGTGACAGCTTTTGTCAGTGTTAGGTTGATGGCTGGACTCGATCTGAGAGGTCCTTCCACCCTAGACAATTCTGCGATTCTATGGTCTGTGCTGCCCCTGAGCGGGTGTTGGAGGGGCATCCATCCCCCAGCAACACAGCTGGAGGGGGCAGGGCTTTTCGCCCACCCTGCTGAACCCGGCAGAATGCTCGAAGCCTTTGTTCTACCTCAGGCAAAGACCGTGAGATTCATAAGTAGAGCTGAGCTGACACCTCAATCTTCCCGCTCAGGGTGGCAGCAACCGACTGGGATACAGGGCTGCTGTGTGGCAGGACGGCGGTTCTAAGCCGGGTTCCCATGCTCGCAGCATGCAGAGATAGGGGCTGCCGGTTCCCGGCGGAGCCTAGCCCTGCGCCCGCACCCCGCCACCCGCGGTCCCCCGGCCTAACCCCGCTCAGCGCCCTCACCCCCGGCCGCCCTGCCTTACCCCTCACCCCTCCGCCCGCACGGTGGCCGCTGGGTGGCCTTCAGCCGGGCAGGGAGCGAAGCGACGCGGGATGCTCTGGGACCGCC
>VZTM01021650.1:10335-28324 GCA_013400555.1 Jacana jacana
GGGCGCTGGCGGCCCCCAGAGCTTCGAGCTGCCGGGGGCTCCCATCGACAACATCGAGGTGAGCGGCGGCGGAGTGCTGGTGGCGAGCGGCAGCTGCCTCTACGAGCTGCGGCCCGAGCTGCAGCTCCACCGCCGTGTGATGCCGGCGACGGCGGAGCAGAGCTGCGGGGAGCCCCCCGACGTCCGCAGCAACCTGCTGCTCGCCTACGAGGAGGCTGGTGGGGTGGGCATCGTGCTGACCGGCTGGACCCAGATGGACGGGCACTGCGAGGTGTGGGAGCAGCCAACCTACCAGCTGCGGGTGAACCGCAGCGAGGTGGTCAGCTGCCTGCCCGACGGCTCCACTGCCGGTGTCGTCTTCCAGGTGGCCGGCGTCTGGTACCTGGCCTTGGCGGCCACCTACTCGGCCCTCCCCTACAGGAGCCGTCTGAAGTGCGAGCCCTCCCACTCGGACAAGGCGACCGTCATCACGGTGCGCAAAGTGGGCGACCTGTTGACCAAGGAGGATCTGGGCATCATCAAACGCAAGGATGAGCCTTTGCACTTCGTCGATGCACTCCAGTGGGGGGATCACTTCTTCTTTCCCTACTACAAGTTGAAGGCCAGGCAGGTCAACAACACGGAGCCACCCAGCATGGCTGTCCTGAGCCAGCTGCGCAGCCCCTCAGAGGGTGGCCTTACTTTGAAAGGGCACGTGTATTTGGAGTGCGGGTGCAGAGGCCTCATCGTTTCCTCCAGCCTTGTCCGCCAGGATGAACGGGGCTGGTGGGTGGGTGTTTTCCGCCACCCACCTGCGGCTTGGAACGACAAGGCCTGGAATGACACCGCCGTCTGCATCTTTGGGATGGAGGAGGTGAAGGAGCAAGCCTGTGCGTTGTCGCACTTCAACGTGAACGGGGACAGTTGTGTAAGTCTGGGCATCATTTTGCTAAGCTTTCATCCTGCACGCCCTTGTTGACACTGTTGTTGTGGCTGGTGTCACTGTGTTGAGTGGTGGTGTGTCCCTGACCTGATGGCATGTGAAGTTCCCAGGGAAGTTCAGAGCTGTGGCAGGCTTTGTGCATCAGCCCGGGCTCAATCAGCCCTAAAGATTTCTGCAGCACTTTGCTTCTAAAAAGCTGATCCCTTACCAGACCTTGGAGTGTTCTTCCCACCTACATCTAGGGAAGGACACGTCTGAGGGAACACCTGAGGGCATCCCGGGTCAGGCCTGAGTCTCGGGCTCCTTGCTCAACACGCTCTTTGCTGCCAAGGATTAGTCGTACTTTGTTGTATTTTCTGTACAGCCTAGATAAAGCATCTCCTACCTTATTCCGTGCATTCACATCTCATGTCACTGCAGCTACATCAGAAATGAAAAAAAGCCCATCAAACTGACTCCTGTGCACTGGGCTGTGTGCCTTGTTACCTACATTGCTCACTTGTTATTTATGGTTGCTTGTTCAGTGGTAGGTGTTTCCTAAGCCTCCCAGGACAGGCCCTGCTTGAGGGGGCTCACAGCCGCCCCCCCCAAACCTGTATGCACAGCAGGCAGCTGTAGGCGGGATGTCTTTTGTTGTTGCAGTCCTTGCATTTTCACAGGCAGTAGTATCCCATGGAGATCCCCTGGTTCTTCTCTCGCACTCTCTCTTTGGCTCCTTCCTCTTTTTGAGGGTGAGCTGTGCACGCGGAGGGCAGGACGAGCAAAGGTATCAGCTCTGCTTGTGGCCTCGGTAGCTAGTAAAGAAATGAACTAAAAATGAAATTCAAGAAGCTAAAAATGTAATTCTGGAGAAGAAGGTGCTTTTTTCAAGGGCCTCCCATGCTTTTAGGTCACACTCTAAAGTCTTTTCAGAGTTGTAGCAAAAGGAACAATGCTGAAAAGTATCAGGGACAACCATAGGGAGTCAAGCAAGCCATAGTAAAGCAGGCCCTGGCCTTTTGCAGCTCCCCCGCCATCCAGGGACTTTGCAGCTTAACCCCTGAATCCTTGCTGTGTTATGATGGGAGTTTGCTGGAAACTCCTTGAAAGAAGTGCAGAAGTGCAAGTTGTTCCTCAGCTTCCCGAATCTATCCCAGATCTGTCTGTAGCAGAGCACAGTGCCGAGATTCTGAATACAAGCTACTGGAGGGGACGTGTGATTCAGTCTGCTCATCTCCCTCCTGAGTTGTGAGACTACTGCGGGTGTTAGAGGATGTAGTTACAAATGAGGAATCCATATGTGGGTGAAACAACTGTGCTGAAGTAAATAGTGAAACTCTCGCCACAGAGCCAGAGCCAATCCTTTGATTTCCAGTGCCAGTTTATAGCATAATGCATGATTTCTGGGCATTCACAAGGCAAACTTGCTGAATGAATTCAAAGAGTCATCCTCTTCCCAAAATACCTGTTTGCTGTTTGCTAGTTGGATCTTTATTTTGTATTCCTTATTCCTAATTATGGAGTTTCTTCACAAGGGACTTTCAGAGCCTGCAAAGCATAAAAAAAAAAGGAAAAAAAAAAGAAAAAAAAAAGAAAGAAACCTTCTGGGGCAACAGATCCCTTGATAAACACTTCCCAAAGCCCCATGCTAGAAATTCCAGAAGAGTCTCGTGGGTTTCATAGGGTAACATAATGCAGGCAAGGTCAGGCGGGTGTTTCTGCCTGACCAGTATTCCTCTCAGTCCCCTCCCCTTTGCCCCCGGTGCTTGACTATGAGAAATCAACGATCCACTCCTTTAAGGGTCGGTCTGATTCACATTGGACCCCTGTGACTCCAAAGTTACTTTTGTGTCCCAGAAGGCTTTTCCCTTCTGGAAACACAGATTATATTTGGGTACCATGCTGAAGAATCCCAACTTTAAAAATTATTGAAAGGATTGTTTGCTTAACATTATAACCCCTAACTGTGGTCACGATATTTTGGCACAACAATAAATGCAGTTTACCACTGACAGGAAAGTGGTATTTTAATATTTTGTGAGACAGCAGGACATCTGTGTGTTGTGTAGTAATATGACCTGTAACATTACATGGCTAATTATGCTCCCTTTTTAAGTTAATTATATGTGCTTATGGTGTATAAACATGGAAATAAATGCAAGTAGTTCAGCTTTAATATGGTTTTTTATACTACAGAAGGTTAGGCTAGGCTATTGCAGAGTAAGTTTGGAGATGACAGGCCCATATGCTGCTGCTTCTGGGTTGTTTTAGTCCAGATCCTTCCTCTGTCTCTCACCAAATCATGGGAGTCTCTGCAAATGTGGAATGTGCTCTTTTTGGACTGAGAAGCACGCGGGCTTCAGAACTGGCAGGAAGATGGTGAGCAGCGTGTCCGTCAGCACGCAGATTGTAGGAGAAGTGTGTGCAATAGTCAGCAGTGGCTCTGGCCAAAAAGGAGTGGAGTGCCTCGTACCGCAGAGCCGACACCAGTACGTTCCAGTATGATGATGTGTAGGAACGGCAGCAAGCAGCAGTACTTAACGTGTGCCTTAAAGCCCAGTCTTTTAAAGGCAGTGTTGTTACTGAGGAAATGAATGAGTTGCAGCATCATGGAGTGCAAGACTGGATGGTGTTTTTGGCGGGTGGACCATGCTGAATGGCAGCCTGACTTTTGCACTGCAGATGCCGTGTGTTGTAGGGTGCTGCGGGTTTTGGTCTTCTTTGCTGGGTAGGCTTAAATTCTGGAGCTCAGGTGTGATGTGACGTACCACAAACATGGACTGTCAGTTTATGTAGGAATTGAAAATACAATGTCCTTTTTTCATGGCAGGAATGCAATTTATAGTTTGACTATACATTAAGGAGTAGCATCAGTTTGTTTTCCTGTTGATGTTGTTGTTCTTCAGATTTCTGTAATTATTCTGATTACCTTTAGGCAAGACATTGTCTTACCTGTCTACACTCACACTGCTGCTTGTCTTTGCACTGTGCTGGCACCGTGCTGGCACCGTGCTTCTCAGTATTACACTGCAAGAGGGACTTAGCCTGAGGTATTTGTGGTCCTGAGTTCCCTGCTATACTACTGCTGCATGTTCTGCTCTGCACTCATTCCTGTAAGGTACTGAGCTCTCTGGCCCTAACCCAGTAAAGCACTTAAGGACACATTTAATATTAGGCATATAAGTATTTCCGTCATCTGCAAGGGAACTGCTCATGCATTTAGTGTTAAGAATGGTCCTGAGTACTTCACTGGATTGGAACCAAATCGCTCCACATCCTGTAGGAACTCAATGGAGGTGTGCAATCTCTGTATCATCATGCTACTACTTAGACCAACGTTGACATTTGCATTTTGTTTTAATGCTGGATTTGAGTCTGTTACTGAAAATTAGTAATTTTTAATATCCTTGCTTACCGACTTTACCAAACGGTGTATGAGTGCTACAAATTGGGTTTTCATTTTGTGCAGTAGTGTGCACAAAGCATTTTGTCCTACTTGGTTGTGTTTATTCTGGACATATATAATATTGGATTCCCAAAGATGTGATCTCTAATTAGTAAGAGGCGAGTGGTGTCTAGATGAAACTATTCTGAAAACTGTTTTCAGTTTTATATTCTGCTTGTTTTCCTCTGATCCACATGTCTGTAAGTTTTGATTATGTCTCCTTACACACCGTTGAAGTCTATGTGTTAATGAACTTGCTAGCATAACTTGCATGTAAGCACATCTTCTTCACAATTTCCTTAGCTAATACCTGTGAATTTGCCAAATTTCACTCTCATTTTCTTTTCAGAAACCTGACTGAGCACTAACATTTTGACAGATCACAATTATGAAATCAAAGCTCTGTGGCCAGTGTATAGAAGGAATGTTGGAATTTGTCACAAACTTGATCCAGTAGCTAGTGAGCTTCCAGAAAGCCTGTCCTTCTGGTGTTCTGGGGCTGAACATGAGCTTCTAGAGTCTCAGATCTCTCTCAGAGATCCTAGGGTCTTGTGGGTCACAGCCAAGCAAATGAGTTGGAAAAGTGCCCAAATTAGAGAACATCAACAAGAGAGAGTTGTAGGATGTTACCTAATCACAACGACAAATCTGGAAATGAGGTTTGCCATTAAAAGATTCTATAGTTTTTTGGAGAAATTCCAAACCTATGTTAGGTGTATATCTGTAAGACAGAGAGAAGTTGCTGTAGCTCATATTGAGGTGTTTATTTTATGATGTGGAAAGGCTAAGTAGCTGTGATAGCTACTGAATGCTAAGCTATCTTGGTTGGATTTTCATCTAGTATTTAATGCAAGTAAAGATATATAACAGTCTGCTCTTTGAATTTTTGCATTTTTCAGTGGGTGATAAATATGTGGGTTGGTATATGCCCCTTAATTTATCCAGCTAGTTTGGAATCCTAGGACAAATTCTAGCTGGTATAAGCACTACTGAAATTAGATTTTGAAGTCAACAGAGTCACATCGGTTTAATCATGGCCATTAATTTTCAGGAATGACATTTGAATTTGTGTGGTAACTAATTCCAAAATGATTCATGGCCTTTTACTTAAGGAAAGAATTACAGACTTCTAAATATCATTTGGTATCAAAATTGATCCTGTAATTAATTTTCTGGTAGTAAAGTCATCTTCTGTTTATTACCATGCTGCTAGTATTTCATCTACTGTTTGACAGGTTTCTAGAGTTAGCATTTCTAGAGTGAGTATTTCTGTCCAGTTACAATGAATTTTCAGTTCATCCCTGTTTGCTGTGGGGGACTTGTAAACTCTCACACTGTCAGTAAGAAGAAGAGTTGCTTTTAGTCATTTGGCTTCACCAGGTGTTCTTAAGAAGAACCAGAAGCTGTTCTTCTTTCCAGTGGAAACTTTTGAGAGCCTGGGGGCTCTTGAACAGAGGACTTGCTTCCTTGGGATCACAGAATCATTCAGGTTGTAAGGAACCTCAAAAGAGGTCTCCAGTCCAGACTGCTACTCACAGAAGTGTCAGTTCTCAGATCAAACAAGGAGGTATCTCTGGGCTCTATTCTGTCACGTCTTGAAACCTCCAGGTATAGAGATCGCACAACTTATCTGGACAACCTGTTCTGAATTGTCCTCATAGTGATGTTTTTTAAATCTCCCATCCACTAGAAACCTCCTGTTTTGGTGTGTCATTGTCTCTTGTTTTCCTGCATACATCTCAGTGAAGAGCCTGGCTCTGTTTCCCTGGTCCCTCTGAAATTGTCTCTTCTGTAGGCTAAACCAGCCTAGTTCCCTCAGCCTCTCCTCATAGAGTAGGTGCTGCAGGCTCTGACCATCATAGTGGCCCACCACTGAACTCACTCCCATTTATCAAGAGCAGTGCTGTACTGAGGGTCCCTTAACTGAGCACAGTATCCTACATGCAATTGAACATGTGCCAGGTAAAGGAGAATGATCACCTTCCGTGCTGGATCAGGCAATCGTCATGTCAATGCAGCCTGAGATACTATTAACCTTCCATCCTGCCTGGATGTACCCTGCAACAAACTGCCCTCCAGGACCCTTCTGTCCGTTTCAGGAAAGCTGCTCCCCAGTCTGTACCATCACGGGCAGGCAGTCCATTCCAGGTGCAGGACTTTGCATTCATCCTTGCTGAATTTCTTGGTGTTCCCGGTGGCCCATTACTGCAGTCTGTTTAGATCCCTCTTAATGGCAGCCTTGCACTCAAGCATGACAACTCATTTTGATGTTATCTGCAAGCTTCACCCAGAAGCTTTCAGTGTCTTCCTCCAGGTCATTGATAAAGATATTGAGCAGAACATGTCCCAGGAGAGGTTCCCTGAGGAGCTCCACCTCTAACCAGCACCTAAGTAGAGTAAAAGCCATTAACCATTATCCTTTGAGCCTGATGAATCATCAGTTTTTCCACCTATCCCTATCTATCTAAATTGTGTCCCTATCTAAATTGTAACATCTCAGCTTGGATACAAGGATGCTGTGGGAAATGGTGTCAAGAGCCTTGCTAAAGTCAACGACATCCACTCCTTCACAAGTCATGTAATTTCATCACAGAAAGCAAGCGGGTTGGTCAGGCATGATTTATCTTCAGTGAATCCATGATAGCTTTTCCCAGTAACTTTCTTCTCATGCCTAGAAATGCTTCCAAGAGGATTTGCTCTATTATTTTCCCAGGGAAAAAGTGAGACTGGCCAATGTGTAGTTTCTCAGGTCATCCTTTTTGTCTTTTTTTGAAGATGGGTGCAGAATTTGTCTTTATTCAGTTGTTGAAGGTTTCCCCTGACCTCCACAATTTTTTAGATGTCAGAGAATGACCTTGCAGTAAGTCATCAGTCTCTCAGCATCTTCCTACAGATCCCATCTGGTTCCCCTGGGATTTCTGTAAGCTAAGATTTCACAAGAGGTCCCTGTCTTAATCCTCTTCCAGTCCTGGTAGTATCTCTCCTTCTTGAACTCTCTAGATACAAAGGACCCCAAGCCCTTGCTGGTGAAGTCAGCACCTTATCTGTGTCCACTGTCAGTAAATCACCTGACCTTTACCAAACCTGGCCCACATTTTCATTGTTTATTCTTTTATTGCTCATGTGCTGGTAGAAGCTCTTGTTGCCTGTAACATCCCATGCCGGTTTCAACACCAGGTGGTTTGGCTTTGCAAACACCATCCCTAGATGTCCAAGCAGTTCCTCATAGTTGCTTTTTCCTCTTTCTGCCTCCTCTATACTGCCTCTTTTATATTCTGTTCTGTGCTGTCGTCCCATTGTGCCCTCCCTGTTTAACCAGGGGACACCTCCTGATATATCTGCTCCTTTTCCTGAGTTTTGTGCTTGGAGGAGGTGGTCCTGAAGTGCCTACTAACTGTCCTGAGCTCCATTTCCCTTCAGAGCTTTTGGGGGATCCCACTAACCAGTTCCCTGAACAAGCTGAAGCCTAGTCTCCAGCTTTGTACTCTGCTGTTATTTTCTCACTGCTGTCAGGATCCCAAACTCAGGTATTTCATAGTTCCCACAGTGAAGGCTGCCGTTGATTATCACATCTTCAGTCAGTTCTTCCTTGTTTGTAGAGGAGTAAATCCAGAAGAACGTCACCCTTCACTGACCCTATAGGATTAACAGAGCCTGGCATCCCATCTCCTTCATTTGCTCTGTAAAGTGAAGAACACTGTAGTCCTGATCTGCACTAGGGCAATGTCTCTGGTGTCCACATGGATGTGCAACAATGGGTAGTGATCCAGGGAATGGAAAATCATTGACAGTCTCTCTGCAGCATAATAGATCAGGGCCCCTAAAAATAAAGAAACATGTTGTAGCAGCAGGATGGTTTCACAGTTTTGTGCCTTCGTCTTTCACAGGAGGGAATCTCCCAACTGCCGTCACCCACCACTTCCTCTTGCTCTCTGCTAATACTTTGTTCGAGCTCAGTTGGCTTCAAAGCCTTCCTTAATGGAGCTTGTTCTCCCTCATTAGCTATTAGGACAGTTTATCAATTCTGTAAACTCAGGTCTGATGGCAGAGAAGGAGTGTTTCTGCTGCTGCAAGAGGTCATGAATTTCCAGCCTCCCCCATCTCAGGAGTCTGTAAACGGCTTGCTCAAGCACAGCCTCCGCCTCTCCCTGCTGCCTCCCATCTGCAAGGTCTCTGTGGAGACTCTCTCATGTCCTGCTCATCCTCCTCAATTTTTTAGTCTCCTCACCATCTCCAGATGGTTTGTCCACCTAGAGTTGGTATGCAGTGCACAAATTAAAAAAACCACATGGAAATAAAATTTTGGAACAGTTCACCTCCTCATTACTTAGCCCCAATAAAGGCTTGCTGTGTGCACCAATATTTAAGTTTGTCACCCTCTGATATAATAAAAGCCGATGCAGGAGGTTGAAGGGTGGTGAAGTTAAGAAAGAAGAATGAGGGTCCAGAGGTTTTTTTCCCCCCTAGGAAAAACATCTCTGTATTGTTCCAGTGTTGACTATTGCTATGTACTGCTCACAAATCTTCTGTTCTTTTGTATAACTGCATCTGTTTGTTCACTGAGATGCTCAAACCCTTTATTTATACTTTTTGGCCAGCTGCAATATGTTGAGTGCTGCGTGAGCGAAAACGGCTGCCCTTCCCTTTGAGGCACCCGAGGTAAAATAATCAGAGAGAAATCAAGACAGAAAGTAGAAGTGTGAATATGGTTGCTGCAGCTGGAACCATACAGAGATAAATCTGAAAATGAGATGCAAAATGGAAAATGAGTATAAATACCTTTCATGCCAATAACCAAATAGCATAGGGAGGTGAACTTCAAAACAAAATGTAAGTTAATTCAGGAGACCTCTAGGCTTAGCTGTGAAGATTTTGGGGGACTATAGAGTAGAATGGAAGGTGGAACTGAAGAATGAAAAAAGGAGTGGTCTTCTAGAGCAGTATTGTCTTTTCTTTTGCTTTTCCTGTTTTTGTATGGGGCTGAAAGTATTACAGGATAGACAGGTAGATGATTGGGAGATGAGTGACTCTTCAAGAATAAAGGAAGTTTAGACTATAAATGCATTTTAAGGTTGGATTTAGCTGTGAAAGAAAAAGCTTGGAAAGGCCCTACAGTGCTGTAACCCCATTAGTCACAGCGGAAGAGGTAAAAGGGCTTGTTAAAAAAATAAATGCACATGGAAAAGGGTGTGCAAACAGAGGGGTGAAAGCAGCAGCTGCACCCTGGAGGGAATGGGCAAGCTGGAGAAATACGTGCCAAAAGAGAGAAGGCAATTTTTGTTGTGACTGCCCACCGTCTAAATTCCCCCTCTCCTTATCTGTATTAGTTCAATGTCGCATTGACCCTCCCTCTAGCAAGCAGAGTGAGGGGAGGAGGCTTCCACACTTGTCAGTATTGGTTCTTCAGTCAGATGAGGAAGATGCACTGATATGACACTAGTTATTTTACTAGTATGTGGGTCAAAATAAAATCTGGCAGCAAAGCTTTTCAGAGACTGGGTCAGTCCTCCCTTCTTCTGTGATCTTACTGTACAGACCCTGCGAGGTGGTTTGTTTTCCTTACACTACTATGCAGTGTGCTGCAGAAGAAAACAATAATCATTCTAATTCTGCTGGTAATCAAAGCCTGGAAGTTTCACCTTCTCACTCAGCCTGAGTGAAGGCCCATTACATGCACAAGTGCTGGAGTTTTGTTACCTCTGATCTAATAAAAAAGTGAGTTAACTTTTTCCACCTTAAAATGCTTGCAATAATTTTTTTTTCCCTCCCATATCTAAAACAGACCTTTATGGGACTGGAGTCTCATGCCTAAGTGGGTTTCCTGAAGTTCTGTGCCAGTACATGACAGTCCCTGTGAGAAAAAAATTATCTTTAAATATGAAAGTTGATCAAGTCTTCTTTTACTCCAAGTGGCTTTTCTTTCAAACCAATTAAAATAATTCAGATGACTGAAGAAGATTTTAATTGACTTGGGATCACAGCTTAGAAAAAGAATATTTCTATGTGGAAAGACTTTTTGGGGTTAAGCCAGCATCCTAGCCTGCAGAAGAGTAGAATTCAGCTGTTAACTCTGTTACGGATTCACTTCATAACTTTGAGAAATGCCTTCAGCAAAATGCCAGTTTTAATGGTCCGTTCTCACACTTTGTCTTGTGCATCAGAGCAAAATAGGTTCTTGCACTCAGAGGGTTCCTGTAGGTTTAGGAATCTGTCCTTGAGGCTGGGATTCTAGGCTTTATAAGCTGACCTACTGAGCTTGTTCCCAAGGACCTGGTTTCTACCTCAGTTTGTCCCCCCACCTCTCCATGCCTGCCACTCTTTTGTGACAGTGCTGGTGTCCACACAGCCACATGTTCATGTGATGAGGAGAATGACTCAAACGAAAATTTGGGTGGGTAGGTGGATGTACAGACCATTTTCTAGGCACATCATTGCCGTGACTGAGGTCATCGGAAAGCATTATAGTAATAGAGGGGAAGGGGAGGTCAAGCTTGGCTGAGACTCGACCCCTTTGGAGAGCAGGTGGGATCACACCTTTGGCAGTATCTGCCATGGAGATTGGCTTAAAGCAATTAGAGGACTGCAAAACCGAGGTACTGCTTGCAAGGGAGACATCTGGGCTTGTAGGGAGTTTGGGGCAGAGACCGTCTCACATGGTGAATGACTTTATTCTCACACATCAGGGTTTCGTTTCAGCACTCCATCATCTGCACTCAGCGTGGCTTGTTTTGGTTTTCTCTTCCACAAGATACAGGGGTTTCCTGCATGAAATTTGGTTTCATGAGCTGCTTGCAAGTGTTTGTCACTTAACTTCCCCCAGCTTGGATGGAGAATTGTAGGTAACACGGTGATTTTAAAGTTCACACAGGTACATTTATGTTCTTCCTGACGTGAACTTTATGCTGCTTTATCTGTGTTTGTATTTACGGAATATGCAAGACTCGACTTCCTTTAGTGTAATGCAGGAAATCATAAAGGGGAGGATGAAGCTCTGCACTTTCTGACACACACACACACAAATTTCTGTTTGTTTGAAGTGCCTTCTTTCTCTACAATATTTGTATGCCTTTAAAGGTAGTTGCTGACGGTATCTTGTAGCCTTCATGGTAGGTGCAGCCAGGTGATGGCAAAGCATGGCTTCATTGAAGAGAACGGGCAATTCAGAGTAAGTCCAAAGCATTATGTCCCAAAAAAAGAGAAATTCTGTTGCAAAGTAACTTGCTGCTGTTAGGCCGAGCCTGTGTCCCACTGAGGTCAGTGATTTAGTAGATGTAATCTCGGGTCACAGATAGGACCAGTTGCCATGTATAAAAAAGTAGTTTCACGTTTCAATGCCATTTCCAATGATAAGTTGCTTTAAAATTGTGTGAGAATTAAAATGTTACTCAAAATATTGTCTAAAACTGAGTTCTCTGAGAATCTTTTCAGAGATTTTTCTTTTTCTTAACCTTTTGCAGTACAGGTGAATGATTTTCTAATAGCTTTTTCTTCTATCTGATCTTCAGGAGGCGCGATCAATCAAGAAATTACCTACCTTGATTCACTCTGGATTAGTGGCAGTTTATGGCACTGTTGTTTTGAATCAGATAGTTCTCTTTTTGGGGACCGATGATGGACAGTTACTGAAGGTAAGCTGAGTGTGGCAGTTCTGCCCTTCTCCATCAGCTGCTGCTCTGTTCAAGTGGGTAAACATTTTCTGGTTTAGGCACTGTGTTATAAACAGATATAATACCCTGAATCTCTATTTATTTTTTGTTTGTTTGTGAAGTAACTGCTGTACTGTCACTTGGAGAGCAAGATAACTTTCAAAAGCAATTATGTACCCTGCTTAAAATTCATGGAAATGCTTCACTGAACTGCTAATGCCCACAGTATCAATTTATGGACTGTAGAGTTCTCAGTTACTCTGTCTTTTGTTTCCTTCCTTGTTTTGATTTTCCAGTAGAATTATGAAATATTGCTAGATTTTGGAAGCATATTTATTTGTTTATTAGCCTATCTGTGTGATGTGAATAGCTGGCCATTAGAGAGAAAAGTCAAGATTGATTTTGCTTCAGCCTCTGAATAGTTGACCTACGCTAGCTTAAATCAATCATCTGAAAGCGAAAGTTATCTTATCTCATTCTCAGATTTTTCAGCCATCCAGTCAAATGTCTTTTATGCTTTAATTTTTTTCTGGGTTTTGCACGATTGTGCATTTCCTGTCTACATTGCAAAGATTACTCTCATTTTTTGTTTTTATTAAGCAGGAAGTTAGAGAGGAATACAATAGAGAGCTTGAAAAGCTGTTGCCCATTTGATTTCACTATGCTTTTGATAATGAAATCTGAAGTTGAAGTATTCCATGTCCCCTTAATGTGGTGGAGACCATGAACGTGTCTCCCTTGTTTAGTTGTGTTTATGGAAAACCTTATGTCAATGTTGGTGTGCTTATTAACTTTCAAATAAAATTTCTGTGCTCTCTGCTTTTCTTGAACCCTGTGCAAAGGGTGGTGGAAAACTGTAGAGTTGGGCAAGGTAAGAAAAAGAAATACCATCTTAGAGGCATACTCACAGAAGAAACAAAGAAAATTCTGTCCTGAAGACAGTTGTCAGTCAGTTGCAGAGGTTCCTTTTTACATGATGGGCTGTCTCAGTGCTAAATTGTTTTCTGAATGCTAATACTTCCTTCTCCATTCATAGGAGTACTTAACACATTATGACTTTGGGATACAGGCGTCTCTTCCATGTTCAGTTTCTGCATCAATCAGGAACATACTTGGTGGGAGGAATGTTTCATACACTAAACCGGTGCCAGATGCAGTGCAAAATGTGTCTGGCATGGATTTTGTTGAAATTCGGTTTTGGTGATCTTTTCCTCCGTCTTTCTGCAGTGTGAGAGCCAGTGCAGTAGGTGAATTGAACGAGTAAATCATGTCAGAAGCTCTGATGTGGCTAAAATTAGGCTTTTGTTTAAAATGCTGACCCATCAATAAAAGGACTTGTGAATAATTTAATTTTGTGTGTTTTAGACTGTTCTTAATGAACATATGGAATCCAGTTGCCCAGAAGTTTTATATGAAATTGAGGAAGAAACGTCCATTTTCCCCAAGCTCCGACTTGATCCAGTAGATAATAACTACATCTATCTGTCCTCTGCCAACAAGGTAAGCACGATGTCAAATAAAATCAAAAAATTAAGCTACTGCTTTAAGGATTTCTCCCACTTTATAAGTGAAGCGTCGTTTTGGGTCAGAGTTAGGCTTTAAATGTCAAAACAGCAGTGATCAACTTTTACAACTAATACCTGGTTATGTTGTCTAAGTTTGGGCTGCACTTCTGCAAAGCTCAGAAGAGCCTCCACTGACATAGCACCACCCACTGTTGCTACAAGTGCTGCCCACTGTTGCTACACCCTTAATCCCACACTTATTTTCTGCCATTCTGTCGAGGGAGTCTGTGTTTCTCTTCTTCCTGGAGGCATCATGCAGAATCAAGCTTGAAGGTAGCAAACAGAGCTCGTAGGCTCTTTCACGGTGGAGTTCCTATTGGGAGGCCAGGATTTGCTAGTCAGCTAGAGAGCTTTTAATGGGAAGAAATCTCTTCATTTGAGAGACGGGTTTGAAGTCTTAGTTCTGCTGAAATCAAATGATAAAAGTCTCATTGTCCTCAGTTAGGCATAGCAAAACAAAACATAATCAGAAGTGATTAATGTGTACGCATGGTGAGGCCAAGGAGTTCAGCAATCACCGGGAGCTACCGCATGCGGGCAAACGCTGCATCTCAAACAGAGAGCAGTTCCCAGGAGCCGGTGCTGTTGTTGCAGCAGCTACTGAGCATCAGCTCGGCAAATTCCTTTGTCTAGCCGGTAGCAGGGAACATGGCAGTGAAAATGTAAGGGCTGGCTGTCCATCATAGCTGAACAGGATTTCACCCAGCACTTGATTACCTTCATTTACAATAAAATCACTTTTCCAGCAGTGAACATAGCATTTTAACCTGCCGTCTGAGAGTGGGTAAGTTTGTAGGAGAACTCCCGACTGATATAAACCAACTATCACAATTGCAGAAGAAATCAAAATTTCATTGAAAAGTATGTGTAGATATTCAAAGGAAAGACTTGAATTTTCTTTACGTTTGCTGAAGGAGCAAGTTGTTATAGAGGAACAGCTTTTAGGAATAAATGTCTCTGTTCATCTCTTTCAGCTCAAGTAATGCTTTTAAACTGCCTTTCTTAACAAGCCAGTAGTCTATGGTGTTGGCTGATTTCTGAATTGATTATCTTACACACCTTCAGATAAGGAGAATTTTACAAGATATGGCTGGAATAAAACAGTAATTATGGTTCTGCAGAAAGCCACGTGTCCTTTTTTTCTGTTCACAAAATGTAGGAACTTGGAATTCTTGCTAGTTTGTAAAAAAAAAATGTTTATAATTAGGAATATTTTTCTTACTGATATTATTAATGAACATTGTTATTAATAACATTATTTGTATTCAGTATTGGTAATCAGCTTTCTCTTTTTCTTTTTCCTTTCCTTTTCTGAAAATGGCTGGCTAGGATATTCGCGCTGAATGTACAAGTATAGCTCCATACAATATAGCCACAATTATCTACATTGACTTACTGAAATGGCATTTTCATGCATGCTAAGTAGTTGCATGTTTTTGTTCTAGTGTGCACATGCAGTTACCTGACATGGGGATGCAAACACAGATGCATTTTGGTTTGTGCATGTATTTTTGGATGCACCTTCATCAGTCATTTAAAAATCTCAGTTCCGATGAGAGGAAAATGATGTTCTGCTGAGCAGAACATTGTTTGTAGAATATACTTCCTTTCTACTCTTATCTATAATTCACTCTGCTAATTAGGCTTTCCCACATTACTTTGCCCATGCTGGCCTTGTCATTGTCAGAGGAGTTTCATCATCTGATGGCAAAATACAGCGTGTGTAAAATAGGCTGCATATTTCTATCCAAAGGTCTTCTGGCAGAGGGGAATACATTTCCCAAGGGATCGTGTGTGGTTGCTGTCAGATTTTCAGTGGTAACCCTCAGTTTCCTTCTTTATGCCAAATGTTTTAATCCAATGTGTTATTACATTCTTTGGTTTTAGGTGAGAAGAATACCAGTTGCAAATTGTGGCAGATATGTTTCCAAGCAACAATGCTTATCTGCAAAGGATCCCTACTGCGGGTGGTGTTCTTTCAACCGAAGGTATATTTTAGTATTTTAGACTTTCTGATAAAGTAATGCATTTTTAGTCAGTGTACATTTTGGCTGGCTTGGGGCTTTTCAGTATCAAGATTGTATCTACTCATTTTTTACAGAATCAGTCATAGCCATAAATGTGAGACACACTATTGTCATTTGAAAGGGAGTTCTGCACCTTTTAATGACCATGGTAACCCTCAGATTTTTGAGATCTACCCATAAATTATAAGCTGGGCTAAAAAGAAGAAATCATTTTAGTTTTAGAACAGATGTTTTTGCTTGGATGTTAGAACAGGGAAAGAGTGCTCAGTTTTCTTCAGTATTCATAGTTCCTTGCTTTAGAACCACTACCTTTTGTTTAGGACAGAGGAGACTTTCTTTCTAAACACTTTATCCTCACATTTGAGTCATTAGTTTTGCTGAAGTAGGTTTGAAAGGTGCTGTGCATCTTTGACCTGGAGAAATTCCTGGGTCATCAAGCCTAGTCTTGGCAATTGCAAGCATCGTGGCGTTGTGTAAACCTACTCATAAAATAATCAAGGACCATCCTAAATTTAGGTAGGCCTTTTGTCCTCCCCACCCTGGTGGTGTGCCTATCTGAGAGGCTCATTATTCTGCTGGTTAAAATCTGTCTGCTTATTTTCAGCACGTATGTGTTCGTGGACAAGTTATACTCATTTGTTCGGTGCTTACATCATCTTGGCTTAAATAGGTTTTCCCCCTCCCTCGCACTTCTTGGTGTTTTTGTGAAAACAGCCTCTTCACTTTCATTTTGGTGTGCCTGAAAGAGCTGACTTCACTAAGATCCGCTCACATAAGACACTCCTTTCTTCACTCCACTCCAGGAGGCCTATTGTGAAGTTTGCGTATCCTTTTAAAATAAGGATGGCCAGGACTGTCACAGTATTCCCAAAGAGATTTCAGCTGTGCTTTGCTCAATGATATTTACTCAGTCTGTCCAGGAAGCACCTTAGTTCGTGTGTCCCGGGATCACAGATGTCTTTTTCATGACTGCATCACATTGATGGGTCACAATCATCCATGATCAAATAATGCCCCCAGGTCCTGCGCTTTCTTTGTTTTCTTTCCAACTGATGAGTTTCCAGTCTATAGCACATATGGGTTGTGAGATTTTTATTGCTCTAAGTACATGTTCTTGTACTTCAGGCTTTGAAATGTCATCCCATTTTGAGGTTATTCAAGTTTTCCTGTGTGATATTCTCATCTTCCTCTGCACGGTAGCGTTCCCAATTTTGGATCCTCACCAGACGTCCACAGCGTAAACCTGCTTTTATACCAGATCATCACTGATTAAACATGAGACAAAAATAGTTTTAAGATTTTGTTTTTGAGGAATCCCACTAGTAACCTTTTTTAGAAGGTTAATACAACCCTTTTTGGTTTCTTTCAATGTGATTTTGCTGAAGATCTGCTACTTCGTGTTTGCAAAGGTAGTTTTTAGGAGAGAGTAGGTGTTTATTCTGTAATGTGTTTTCTTCAAACTCTCTTTTGCTACCTTGCTATAAACTGTATATGTTACAGCGCTAAGCTTTTCAGACTTTTAGTTACCATATAAAGTGTTTGTGAATAACAGTTATTAGTAAATCCCCTGTTTATGAGGGGAATCACCAAAAGTTTCTGTCTTGTTAAACAGAAATTGGAGTATTGCTACAATATGAATCCCCTTCAACACCCACATAATTTTTCACTGTTAAGCACTTAGCATCATTAAATATTTGGTTTTGTGAAGAGCGAAGCTTTAAGAAAACAGGAAGACATTTTTAGCCAGTATTTTAATCAAAGTCCATACGTGTCCACTAAAGCAGTATATTCCACAATAATTCTGAGATAGACAATGTTTTAAATGATGAAAAAATCTGCACATCTTATTGCAAGCGAGAACAAAATGAAACAAAATGTTTCTACTGTTCTTATTTCTATTCTTTCTTCCAAAGGGACAAATATATAAGTCCCTTTTATATAAGACTCCTTTTCATTACGGTAATTCAAAGCAGCTAGTCATAGCATTGTGTGATTTCTCTTTAGGTTTATAGGTTTTCTGTAGATGAATCAGATTTACCTGAAGTATGCGGAAATTATTCCAATACAAGGCACTGATGTTTTACATGTATTTTCCGTATGGAAACAGTAGAATGAACCTCAGTTATCTGACATGACCAGACTCACTTCTGAATTTGGTCAGTGTTTGTGACATCTCTGGACTTCATTCAGGGGCTGGTACTGTGGAAAAGGAAGCCAGAACTTTCTCTGAAACCACGTTCTCATTCCCTGAGGCAATGAGTATGCTGCAGCAAGGCAGAGAGGGCAAATTCAGTAGGATCTGTAGTTAATGCAACATTAGGGAAGCAGAGACTTAGGTAAATATGAATAAGCCAGTATGCATAGTTAGTGTGTTATCATAATGAAATAAGAAGATCTTGATTCCA
>VZTM01021651.1:0-17796 GCA_013400555.1 Jacana jacana
TTTTACTACTGGTTTTACTATTTGCCACGATGCTGAGGGACAGTTCCAGTATCTGAATGAACTTGAGACTAGAATGACTGGAGGGACTGGCCAGTGTGAAGGGAAGGCCCAGGAGATGATGGAGCCATCTGAGAGTTAAAAGAACCCTCAGATGTTCAGTTAAGAGTTGATCTGTCAGCATCTCTCACTCCCTTTCTCTCTCTGGTCAGAAATGACCTCCCAGATGTCCATAGGGTAGTTAGATATATCTCCACTAAATATTTCTTCTTTAATGAGACACAATATGTGGCTAAAATGCTTTGGCAAACTCTGAATTTAACTCATTTTAATGGAAGATTTTAGCTTATATTCTTCACTCCGTTCTGCAAATCTCAGCCAATTTCAATACAGTTAGAAGACAAAAGAATAGTTTTTAATACAATACGTTAGTTTTCCCCTTTGAAATGTCTTCTATTTATGAGTTCATAAAGGTTTATGTAAAATCTCTTACTATATGGAGGATGAAGTTTTCTAAGGAGAACCGATAGTGTGTTGATTGCAGTTTGTGTAGTGATCCTCTACCTGATATATACACAGAATCAAAAATATGTTAGTAGAGCTGTAAAATTTAGCATAGAATAAAGATTTCTAGTGCAACAGATCCTCTCATACTTTGTGCCTGTATGATGGTATTTATTATATGAGCTCCATTTTTTTTCTGTACCCAGCACCCCTATTTTGGTCAGGACACACAATAAGTAGTGTCACCTGGTGAACAACTATTTTGTATTTTCTTTTATATTACTTCTTCAGAGGGTGGCCTGTTTTCCTCCTAGACATCAGTCAACATGCAAGATTGTGTGGGTGTTCCCTTGAAAAGCGGAGGCGAGTGATTGTTAATTCAATCCCTTTCATTTAGACAGAATGGGCAGCGATGAAGCGATATTTTACCGAACTCAGTAGGAGTCAGACAAGAAGCATTTTCTTTTTTTGACACTTTCAAGCAACACTAACATTAATTCTGCTGCTGTTAGTTTCGCTCCTGCTTCCACTCAGCTTCTAAGCAACTTTGTATATAACCTCTATTTGCAGCTGACTTACTTTCAAAAGAAGTATAATCCTCCCGTTCAAGGTGAACCTTAAAAACAATTTCATTTGCATGATACTGGTACATTTGAATAAACCACTGTCTTAACCACAAAAAGACATTCCAAACCCCCTTAGGAGGGCCAAATTGTTCATTTCCTCAGGATTTTGTGTCATGTTCATAAAAATTGAACATGAATAATTCACAAGCATTAACATATATTCATAAGCCTCTCTGAAGATTGATGTTATCCTCATTTTACAGATGAGGCACTGCCGCACAGAAATAACAGGAGCAAAAGGTTTCATCAGTTTTAGGAGCCAATCTGAAACACCAGCAAAGTGATTTTTGAGGATAGTTAGCGTTGTATTACATTATGCTTAAAGGAAAACCATCACTGACTTCAGCTGCAGCTCTTAATACTAGAGGCTTACAAATTTGACCTCTCCATATCACTCTCAGCCCCCAAAAATAAGGAAGGCAGCGCGTCTGGTGAGTAGTTTTCTGAAGTGGTGTCACAGAGCAGAGACAGAGACATGATCCCGTTCCACCAGACAGTGTTTGCAAAACCTTAGACACATAATTATGTTTTCTTCCTGCACTCTGTGGTCTCAGATAACCCCTTCCAGCTTCAGCAGCAAATGAGACCAGACTCAGCTATGAACCTTATTTACAACCTAAATTCAAGTGTCATTAAGTAAATTTGTCACAGGGCCTAGGGAAAGGATGCATGTCCACTCCAGTTTGCAGTGACACTCTTTTAGTGAGGAAGATTTTTATTTAATCTACCACATGAAAAATCAAAAACAAGTAGAAAGAACGGGTATTCAGTCCTGTGAAAGATCATCCTCTATATAGTTCATGAATGAGGTTATATTTGCTTTCTGCCAATTGAGTGAATGAGACCCGCAATGGTTTGTTATCTTTTGTGGCAACAGGTACATCTGGAACAACGTCAGCACCTTTCAAAGTTATTTGGTGCCAGCCGAGATTTGGGAACCTCAGGAATGTGTTCTTGGCCTCGAGGGGGGCACAGAAGCTGCTGTTTACCCAGCTTGATTTCTCATACCCTTTACACACCAACCTCCAACTGAAGTTCACACTGAGAAGGTTCAACACTAAAAGTGCTCATCTGCCTCAAAGTTCATTCCTGACGACCTTAGCTCCTTGCTGTTCTTTATTTCACATTGACAGAACAAGCAGTGGGTCAAATTTAGGTTTGCATAAGCAGATACAAGTGCCTTCAAGGTCCTGGGCTATACAGCCACTGTAAGGGCTGAATTAAGTCTAAATATACATATATATATATAATCATAGAATCATTTCGGTTGGAAGAGACCCTTCAGATCATCAAGTCCAACCATCAGCCCTACTCTACAAAGTTCTCCCCTACACCATATCCCTCAACACCACATCCAATCTACTCTTAAACACANAGCCTCCTCTTCCTCAAACTAAACAGTCCCAGCAAAGGTATCTAGGTAAAGATTAAACATAATTTTCATAAAGATTAAGATATTGGGAGTAGAAAGGAAGCCTTCATATTAAATACTAGACTACAAAGAATGACAAGACAAACACACAGAAATGACATTATCAGGACATTAAAATAGAAGTACTCAAATATTAATGAAATTGAAATATCAGAGTATTAAAACCCAAGGCAAAACCACTAATTTTTTTTGAAAGTCACAGAATCCAGGCTTCAAGACTAAATCTACTCTTGGAGCTGGTTCAACTCATCCTTTTCTCTGTTAAAAGGACAAACCCAACACTTCATACTTTGAAAAGACTCAAAAATCAGAACCTTAGTTCCATCTCTATTTAGAACATGAGGCTGTGCACAAAGTAATTTGACAGGAGACTCATAAATACATTTAATTAAAAATAGTACAGGCACAACAAATGAGTCTTTCACTCAAATTTCCTATAACAAACTCTCCCATTAGAGATAGGAACCATCACTTCATTACAATCAGAAAAGGCTTTAAATTGAACAATCAAAATAAACTGTTTATCCTCCAAGTGTAAGATTGCTCCAGGGCACAGAACAGAGTTTGCAGCAGCCACGTTGCACTTCTGGCTTGTTCAAGTTGCACATGTAAGCAACGGCTGAAATCCAACTTGGCGCTCTGTTTTCTTAAAATCAACATTTTATGGACATTTCAAATTGATCTGCTTCAACGCTCTGGGAAAATTAGGCACCCAGTGTAAAAATCACAAGAAGAATAAAGTGAATGTGATTCTGTGAATGTGTGGTGGCTCTGCAAACAAAGACAGAAAGAGTGGGTAAATTTACCATAGCCCTGCATGGAGTGCAGAAAATGATGCTATTTTGCCTAAACTGCCAAATATTCTATTTGGTCTTATTTTGTAGGTGCTCAGCGCTTTATCCTTTGATAAATGCTGGAGCTCCATTAGCGTTACTGGAGCTCCATTAATGTTACTGGAGCGAGCTCCCCAAATGGTAAGCTAAGGTAAAGAATGAAAAATGCAGACGAGAGATTTAAAACGTATGAACATGTTATTCAGAAGGATTTATCCATTTAAAATCTCCTTACAGTTCCCAGAAAGTGTTGAAACAGTTGAAAGGACTATTTGCTCTGTAGTATAGGATCAGGCTCTGACACAGGAGGCTACGGTGACCCTTCAATTTTACTGGGAAATAGATTCTTAGATGCCTCTCAGGGGCTGCTGAGGCTCCTTTGGGAACACCAGGCTCTTGCAAACTATGGTGTGAATAATTCTTTGTAATAAATCCCGTGAGTGAGGAGTCACACAACAGTCGTCCTGCGTCGATAAATGATCGCCTCTATCTGAGACGGCCTGTGGTGCTGACACAAGCTGATGTTAGGTATTGCATATCTTTGCAACCACAACCACTCTCTTCCTTGTTTATTGAACAATTTTCCTGAGGAGCCTCAAGACAGCAGGCTCCCTTAGCCTTCCCTATCAGGCTTTTCACAGTTACCCTGCTTTGCAGGGGTATTTTTCTACGTTCTGAAAGATGGAATATTGTCTGTAAGCCACTAACACATCACTATTGCCTTCTGGTACAGGCTGTTACTGTGTTAATTCTCTGTATTCACAGAAATAAGCGACAGTAGGGCTGTTGTCCTGCCTTTCTGGGATGCGCATCACTCTCAGCCAATCTTGTCCTTTTGCTGATGGTATCTGGACTCTTCCAAGGTCTGGGACACTGCAGTTTTGTTTCCATTTCTCTGACTATCTGCTTTGTAATGCCTTTTCCCACCAGCATGCCCTTTCCATTCTGGTACACAGGAATTTGGCCCCAGAATCTCGTTCTTCAGTTGAAGGCAAATTTCTACAAAATCTGTCCTGTTGCATCACAAAGTTATTACTCTGAAAACCAAGGAAGCTCAGAGAAGTGCTCCGTGATTTCAGCAGAAACTGCTAGAGGGCCAGCCCATGACACCCGGTTCACTGTCACCCAGGAACTTACTAGTATTATTTCTAACATCACATACACAGTGCTATTACAGGCAACCAAAACATCCCCTGCTGACAGTCTGCAAACTGCAGGCTGTACAACTCAGAAGAACTGAAAAGATATCGCAAATGCCCTTTTAGCTAAAAGCTCCTGATCAGGACTGAGCAAAAGGCTCTTCAAGGAATCATCTGCTATTTCCTACCTGGTCCTGCCTCCTAATGGCTGTTACAGGCTTGTGGATGGCCTGTAATTCACAGCTCTGGTGTACTGCCATTACTCTCACTTTGCTAAGCATTTCATTTTTATAGACAAAACAGTTTGCGCGGTTAACGAAATCATCAGAGCAATGAAAATGACAATTGTGAAAGGGAAAGCCCCATTTGAAAATGCCTGTAGCTGAGGGAAGCCACCATCAGGAGGGATTCACCCCGTGGCAATATGAGTAATCTTGTTCTTCTACCAGACTGGAACTTCTGGAAAGCTACCTAGCTGACGAATCCAGTGATGGCAGGGAGTTTGAGCACGCACCTCAGTAGTTTAGCAGCTACCTAAAGTCACCAGTTAAAAGGTATCTATTAAATGACTGCCTTTATGTGATGGAGTTTGATGGTCATTTCTGTGCATGTCATGTAACTGTAATCATATCCCTTCATGGGGATTACACTACAGATACACATACTCGCGTCACTTCATCCGCTGAAAAGGTTTACAGACACAACCAACCCATTTCTAACCAATCTATACATTCACATAGGAGTAAGTTAGAATATAAGCAACTGTCTGATGGATGTAGGTGCTGGTCTTCACAGATGTACAGCACAGGGTGATTTGCAATTTAAGCTAGCAGTATCCAGACAGTACAACCATCCAGAAAGTTTTCTCTAGTTCTAATCTATCTTGACTGATAAATAGCAAGGTTAAAGCAGAACATATTTGGGGTTACCACACTCTGAATGAGCAGGTGGATTTGAGATTATATGACCACCGTGACAACACTTTTCTTTTACCATTGTTGTACATCTCTAACATTACCTGGTCGGCTATTTAAAAAATAATAAACACACTCTTTTTTTTTATTAAATTTGAATACTTGTATATTGTACACATACAGAAAGTTTTGATTATCAGCCTCTACAAATGACAAACCTCTGGTTTTGACCATATATTCCCTTTCCATCAGTTTCCCCCCCATAAGCATTAAAAAATATCCCCAGTGATTTTATAGCCCTGCAACAAAGTGACTTTTTTGCAACCTCAGTGCTGCAAATCTACACATGATGCTACACAACCTTTCAAAGTGCTTTTTACCACAAGAAGAATTTCTGTACTTAACCAATTCACCTTTTCTTTCTTATAGTGCTCCACCCCTTACAGACACGAAGTCACATCTACCTTTTTGTACTTTGTCACATACATTGTTTGTCTATGTATTACTGATCTGATAGTCATGACTCCTATGGATAGTGGAGGTACATTTGTCCTCACTGAGAGAAACAGGTCGATGCTGTTGGAGACAGGGGCATGGTTTGTGTAAGGGATAATAAAGGATGGTCTGGGTGAGACACGATGGGAACTTACTAGTTAAACCAAACCCAGGATATCTGCAAGAGAAAACAGTGAACTTGGTACTGTTGCTGCTCAACTGTCGAGACAACCTTCAGAATCTGACCTTCAAGATAGAAAACAACAAAAATCAGGGTGGGAAGCCATTGTTAGCAAAGGTGGCTCATGAGCCTGGTGAGGCTTGCTGCATGTACTGGCCATGCATGGAGCAACCCAAGCTGGTACTTTTCCACTCACTCCAGTGCAGGATATAAAGGAGGCTGTCTTGGGATGTTGGAGAGAGACATGAGCATACTTTGAAGATACAGGGGATGCCCTGAAGGCACTGTGCCTACCTCCCTCCACCATATTGATGTGGCTCCTCGTTATCCTGCTGCTACCATCTCTGGGTTGGTAAGACTCTCCTAAGTGATATTTGGGATGTTTGAAAATATAGCAAAGTTAACTGTCTTTCTTCGTGTGAGCTCATGTTTTCACATTGGAATCTCTCTAAAAGAACCAACTACATGCTTAAAGTGGGATCTATTTCTCCATGTTACCTCAATTTGTCAATATTTTTGTCTTAAGTTCAGCTATAGTAATCCATCTGATAATATTATTGTATCTTTCCCCTTCCACTGGCACATATATGATAATAAAACCAGAAAAAAACACCACAGTTAAAAAAAGCTAAGGAACCTCCCTCTCCACTGGTGAGTTTCTGATGATCTGTTTATCAGTCTTTACTTTGTGTATGTTATCCATTGCTTCTACCTCTTCTCTACAACAGAAGATGAACATTATGGCTTAACTTAAATCAGCAGTCCCTCTTTGCAGAATCAGAAAAATTGGCTTTAACAAATCAGAAAAACACACTTAACAGAGCTGACTTCTGGCTTTCAAAGCCATCTGTATCCCTCTTCAATAAGCATGTAATTCATTCCATCTCAAATCTTCAAACACACATGCTAAAACCTCAATTCTCTCAGCTCTTAACCACTTCAGTACCAAAAACACTTGCTCAAGTTCTTATTCTAAACTTCTCCTTTATTCTTTCTTTCCATCGCTTACTGTGCAGCTGATGTACATGCTCCTACAAGATCTCACTCATGCAAATACATATTTACTTGAAAGCATATTACTGATTTTCATAGTGCTACTGTCATTAAGCCTGAACTATTAATTTCTATCTTGATAAGTTTTAGATTTGGCTGTCTTGAATCCCTGATTTTCGTTGCCTTACATTTGCTAACAATCAGGATTGTATAGCTCTCTTTTACTTCCAAAGCCTTTTGGAAGCTATGCTAGAGATTCCATGACTGTAAAAAAACCATCAGCAAATGAAAAGATGAAAAAACCAAACCCAAAGCCCAAGAAAAGCAAATGGTTGTCCTTTTTGCTTCTTCTACCTCTTTTTTTTTTTTTTTTTTCCCATGAGTATGTATCTTGTATCTACGCTTCTTCGTTATGCTGCTGGATATCATAGAACGACAACATCTGGCAGCTAATATCAAACAATATCCCAATATTCAGCAGCTTTTAAGGACTCCTCGTTCCCTTTTTACCCCTTAATTCCATCAGAAAGGTGAGCCTTTCATAGTGGTCAAACTGTAATTTTACTGTGAAGCCCCAGGAAGACCCTTTGTATAGACTCGACATGATTCCTTTCTCTGGAGGTTTTCTTTTACTTGCCCATCTCTCTCCAGGCTGGTACAGCTTTTCTTGTTGCTCTTGCTAGTTTTTCCCATGGTTTCTCTCTTGTGCCTTTTACTCGAGGAACAGGGAGTAGAACATTTATTTTCTTCTCTTGGCAGGTCTGTGTGTTTAGTGGAAGACAGTAACCTGATCAGCAGAGGAACAAAACCGCTATTTCACATGATCTACTTTCACCAATCGTTAGCTGGTTGCTACTTAGTTTATTCCAGCAGCAGCAGCAAGGAGAACAAACAGGGGAAACAGCTTTCTAAAACTCACAGTCTCCTTAAATTATAAAAGACTCACATTTTAATAGATAATTGGAATGCTCAAGATTATATTTTAATGTATATAAAGAGATGAGCTTTAATTTGAACATCTGCAAAAAAACAACCCAAACTGTTGTGGCTTTCAAAGCTGACTCTACCCCCATTCAATTAGGTTATGTGCCTCCCTCTCAAACCTTCAAATACACATACAGAATTTGTTACGGTGCCAGGACTTTTTGGCTTAGTAAACAACAAGCACTCAGCCTAATTCAGAGCTAAAGACCTCCTTTACACTCTGGAGAGCATCTGGCAATCTCCTCTTAATAAATCTTCCTCTTCTATCTTCTTGTATATAAAGCACACAATTCAAAACAATGAGGAACATATGATATCATTTGGTTGACACGTCTCTGGTTTGAAAAGTTCTGACAGATGAAACCGTTCCTTGTGTCACATTGGAAATAAAGTATGATTGATAAATTAATTAAGATTTCCAGTCTTACTGGAATGCTGAGCATCATTTCAATAAGAAAAGGATATGGGATTTGCAATCAGGTTTAAAAACAAAAAACAAAGTGAAGGCCTATTTTTGCTTAGTGAAAAGTTCCAGGTCTGGATTGCAGCAGTTCCACATGCTGATGTTGGAGCTATGGTCATTATCCAGTCATGACTATAGATTATTTACTCTTTTTGATGAGATGCAGATAAAATACAACCTCAGACAAACCAACTTGATGAAGAAGATGTAAATAACTTAAATCCTCTAACATGATGCTGCTTCTGCTTTTATTTGGAAATGTGCCACGAACTCTGCTTCTGTGATCACACGTCTTTTTGGTTTCCAGAGCTCTTCGTCCCAAAGTCATGGCGGTAAATCTAACACACCAAGACTGTGAAGGCTGTTTCTGCTCTGTCTTACTGGCAGCACCTGGGTGGGCTTCTCTCGTTTTTGTTTGTACAAGAACATTGCCATGCACATGCTGGGTGTGCTCAAAACCGAAAAATCAATATCCCTCGCCTTTATTTACAGATCTTTTATTCCTTTTTCAGATCTTGGCTGCTAGATGACCTTCCTATAGTGTTTGTACATAGCTGTTTCTAATGTATAGCAGTGTTTTGGATATAGTCATGGTCATCTGGTTGACAGAGTTTTGCCTTTGTAATGCCTATCGTGACAATGGTGGTTCATCAGCAAAACTGTGGCCAAGAGAACCACATCTAATTGATAATATATAGGAAATTATGCACTTATATAGTAAAAGCTGCCTTTATGCAGCCACTACATTTGGTAATAAAAGCAAAATAAAGCACCTTCTGTCCAATTTGTCATCCACTCTGGGGAGCTCAGCTGGAGGGACTCCAGGTGGGTCACGTGGCCCAGAGGGACATACTCTTGCCAATGCCAGATGACTCTGGATACCCACTTACCTTCAGACCTTCCACCCAGACCCACCAGAATAAAACAGCGTGTGCCTCAAAACTTTTAAAAGTACTATCAAGAAAGTATCTGGTGACAGAAAACTGCTGAAAGACAAGAAGAATGGAGAATCCTCCACTGCAACAAGATGGCTGCCAACAAGAGCACCAAAGCCCAGCTGAAAAAAATTACTGTAGTCACTTTGGAAATTAAAATCACAGTGTCCAACAATACTGTTAGATGCTACTTCAATTAGTTCTTCTTGGCAACACTACTGGGACAGATGAATGAACCTCAAGGGGGATATTTGTGGTGGAAGATGAAGTACAAGAGATCCCTGCCCAGACCCAGAAAAGTCTTCAAGACAGATATATCCCCTTTACAACTGGACTTGCCAAATCCTGCAGCCCACAAGGAAACACAACCCCTTAAATCTTGCCTTCCTGTTCCTTACAAAAATGCCCAGATGTCTGGTAGATGGTGAGTTTATTTCAGCTCAGCAAGTGACTCTAGTTGCAAATATCATGTACTGCTATTTACACATCTCAAATCGATTATGAGAAGGGAAAAAAACAACTCAATGAAAAGAATTCTTTTGGGGAATGCCATATTAAAAGTTAATAATTTCCCACAATTTAGCAAAACACATTATTGGACTGTAATCGCCCCTTTAAAAAGTAGGAAATCTGCCAGGTGGAAAGGACTTAAACTTTTTAATGAAGTTTCCAGCTCAGCTCTACTTCCAGATTACTGAGGAGCTGCATCTCATCCAAAAGCTACTGGTTTCCAGTCATTAACTTTTAACAGTTCACCTTCTGCTCACTGGAAACATAAGTGTTACTTCTATTTCTAAGTAAGGCATCATGAAAAAATGTCAAGTGATAGCTCCAGCAGTCAACAGAGTGGAAGAAGAGAGCAGCACAGGATGATTCACATCATCTGCGTGATCACCCACTAACCCGTTCCCGTTCTCCAACTGTCTCTACCCATCCTATCCCCCCTCCCTTCCTCCCTTCTTTCTTCCCACTCATTCTTCCCTCCCACGGTTTCCATCACCCCCACCCTCCTTTTGATTTAATCCCTCATTCTCTATGCCCCTTTGCTCAGCTTCACGCACCACATGGATCCAGACCTCCCATGCATGAACCTGGAGTGAAAAGCCTGTAATAAAGAACCAGTCACTGGACTTAATTGTCTATGCTTTTTTGCTGCAGAAATGTACAATTTGTCCCAGCAGTTACGATTTTTCCCCTGATAGTTGAATGTTTGCTTTGCATGGGGGAAGCAAAGAGACTGCCTGCTCATGAAGAATGGGGAAGGAGGACTCTGCTGAACCCTCCCACTCCCCCAGCACATAACATCTCACTGAGAACACAAGGCTGTTGATGAGGGTGTTCAGTTCTGGCAAGCAATAAATCACAGAGCTGGCATAATAGGCAGACACATCCTCTGTTAAGGAGCACGCCTGGAGAGCATGAATCTGCTTGCATGGCATGCTCACCGCTCAGCCACTTAGCTCCTGATGGGGCAGGCAACATCCAAGGGCAGAAAAAATGCCAGGAAAAGGGTGAGTGCTGCCCAGGTGGCAGAGCTGTCACCTCAGCTCCAGCATCTGCTCCCAGAAGAGAAGGTTTTGGTTTATTCAGTGATACTATAAGCGGCTTTCACTGATTCTGCCTTTATCTAAGGAGAAAGGGAGGAAGGTGAACACACTCATCCCACAGATATGCCTTCTGTCTCCTCACAGCTACTTCCAGTTGCTGCTGGTGGCCCCCTCCCCAGTGTCCTCCTTCCCAGCTTCTTCCAGCTGTCCTGCTGCTTCCAGTGGCAAGTCTCAGCCACTGTCTGGAGAACAAGCAGCTGGTGGGAACTGGTCTCTCTCCAGGAGCCGCCGCTTGGGCAGGTTAATCATCTTCCCCACCAGTGAAAGGGCTGCAGTCATAAAGCCAGACTCTGTCTGTGTATTCCCTCTGGCCTCAGAAATTGTTAATTCTTTTATTCACAGGGGCATAGATTCAACTGGAAGGTGGAGGAACTCATAGATTAGTGGTTAGGCCAGTCTGAACGAAATAGGAGATGTGAAATAGTTGTTAATGCTCCTAAGCAAAGGAGAGCACAGTGACTCTGAGGCAGCCCTGTGAAAAAGGAGAGATGGTGCCACACCAACCACAGTGCAATATAAATGGACTCAGTAGCCTCTGAGAATGTTCCAGCTGGTGCATGAGAGAGAGGCTTTGACACCTCCTGGGGCAGACCATCAGACACTTTGGCAGAGAAGCTCTTGTTTCTGAATTCTGGTGAGGTACATGCAGCACATGCATGAGACAGAAAACAAATTGCTGAGCCCTGTCAAAACCGCAGTCCCTCTGCACTTGTCCAGAGGCTGAATCTTCAGGACCCTTGAAAAACCAAGGATTTTGGATGCCTCCCAGCTGAGGTCATATTTGAGCACCAGTTTGAAGAGTAGCAATTTTGGGTCCTGGTGTTCACAGTCTGCAATGGGTACCAACATCCTTCACATGACCTGGTCTTTCTGCCTTAGGGGCAGATGCGATCATCAATATATGATGTTTCAGATTTCAAAAATCCAGGCCAAAGTACAACAGCACATTTAAGCCCATCTCAATTACTGTTGAAAGAATAGGCTCCTGCCACACAAATTAGGCACAATTTTTCATGTATTTTAGCTCTGCTGCTTTCCTATCTTGCAAGTCTGCTTCTGTGAAGAATTGTGGAATTGCTTAAGACTTTTGGACACTCTTTGGAGTACATGGCATTCAGTAACATACATCAGCTGCAATCAGTTTGCTTTTTAAACCGTTACTCAAAAGTAAGCAATACTAATAATAGCGATTACATGGCTAGGGTATACGTAGTAAATACTTATTGGCACCTTGGGGTGTACATGTCAGTGAGAAACTGGCACAAAGAATCAAATATCTAGTTACTTAATATATTAAAATGTAGTTTGTTCCTCACACAAGGCCAAGACTATAACTAGCTTTGGTTTCACATTTGTAGCTCTCCAAGACAAAGATGAGGTCAGTCCTGACGAGAAGTCCACTCACTCTCCACTGTCATGACATTTTCTGACTTCACTTCACTTCATTGCAAAATCATAGCTGTACCATCACTAAGTGATCTTCAACAAAGCCCTGAAAGTCATTTCAGCTTCTGACTTCTTAAAAATCACCTTTTGGCTTAGCACTGGCCATTTAATGGACTGATGCACTTTTAATTGCCAGAAGTTTGTTTGGATTTAACCCTTGAAAACTGCTCTCCAGAGATTTTTACACTTTAACACAGTTTAATAGAATTGTCCAAACATTTAATAAATTTAGAGGAAGTCTAGAACTACAGTTGCCTGGGGTCTATATTTAGGATTAATATACTTAAAAGTAAATAGGACTTTCTGATTTCTTGCATATAATGATTACAAGAACAGTGAATGTAGAAATGTAAATGAAAACCCCTATGTATTTCTAGTAAAATCAATTGTTTGAAATTATTGGAGTGTTTGGGTGTATTGAGACTTAATGATGATAATTTTTCCCCACATCTATACAGCGTAGCCACATATAAATATATTTGGAGTTTACAAAAATAATTTAAAAAAAGTAGAATTTGGAGTTCCATTTTCAGCACAGGTAGACGAAGTTGCCCCAGTTTTCAAGGATTAAATGCAGTATCCATACTATTAAGAGTTCTCTAAGAGTATTTAAAAAATCACCAGTCACCAAACCACCACATCCAGTTCTGAAAACACGGCCAGAAAATAAGGAGCTACAGGAGCTGGTTATTCAGTGAGAGAATGCAAGTTAAGAAGCGTGGAAATGAAGGGTGAACACTGCTCTTTAGGGAGTAATGCAGTGCACTTGGAAATCGATGGGATTTTTCCAATGACTTGCCTTCACTCTTAGCTCTCCTTTGGAAGGAGTTGAGGAAGGAGCACACCTTCTGAACTGCTGAGATTGGAACCAGCAGAACTGCACTTTTAAGCATAAGGTTCTTGACTGGTTTACTGCCCTTTCACAGGGATAGTCTTATCAGTAAGAGCAAAATGCAATCTTAATTTTGTTGTCAGTTGCTTGCTTTAAACACAAGACACTAAGAAATATAGCTGAAAACTGTGCTGAACTTTTGCCCTGCTGAGAGAAAACAAGACGCGTGGATGGGTGCATGGATGGATGGATGGATGGGTGGGTTGATGGGTACACAGATACACTAAACATTTCACCCTGTACTTGAAAGCTAATGGAAAACACATTTTGTGGCTTTGACAAATTAGCAGAGCAGAGCAACCTAGTTTTATATATCACAATCTTATTATTTCCTGTTTTTCTAGTAAGTTTTGGCTCGGACAGCAAACAGATTTCTGCACAGATGAGGAATGTGTTTAGCTTTAGTTTTGGCCAGAAAAGAAAACCCCGGAAGATCTTTTTATTTGGATGGAAATAATGTATGTTGCTCTGATGTCACTTTTTGGGATTCAGTTCTATTGCTGCTTTTATAGCTGATTGCAATATGCTAATGTGATATGGCCAAATCTCAAAAGACTGAGTAAAGTCAGTGGGAGTTTTGACTGAGTAAGATCTAAATGATAACGGAGGAAAGGATGTTAGGACTTGGTTTATCCTCAGATTTTTCATTGGCACTCTAAGACCTTTCTTCCCTGGAAAAAAAAAAAAAGGAGAATTAGTCTTGGAAGAGTCCTAAATGCCCTGTAACTGGGATGGTTTCAGGATGTGCAGATGCTAAGGAAAACAGCTGTAGGCCTGTCTTCCAGTAACCCCACCAAAGTCACAGTGCAAAGGGCATTGCAAGGACAGAGCGGAGGACAGTACATCAGAAATACGGTTGTAGGACTCGCCACTAAAGTCCGGCGAGCTCTTAGGGTGAGCAGGGTAGCAGGCAGGAGACAGTCCATGTCAGGCCCATCCATCTTCTCATGATGGCCCCTCTCCATTACTTAGGAAAGAGGGATGATCTATAGAGCAGGACCAGGAATACAGCAGTTCAGAAGAAAACACCAGCTTTCTTCTCTCTGGAGCTGAGATTTCTGTTAATAAAAAGCCAAAACTCATGTTTTGTGGGTTTAAATACCATTCTGCTGTAGAAGGAATTGACCTGATTGGACTAAAACACTTGGGCCTGAGTCTTCCTTACACCAAGGCCCTTTTGCAGTGTAAAGGCCCCATTTGTCAGTATAAAGCCAAGCTCATAGTTTCATTGGATTACACAATGGGGTCAGTTGCTACTTGTTTGCTTTGTAAGTTATTTTTCAGGAGATTTCAGGCCCATGTAGCCAGAAAATGTGACCTATATGGATTTTAAACCAGCATACCAACAAAAAGAACATTTACTATTTTTAACCTCCCTATTTTTAAACTAATCTCATGAATCACTAGGTTCTGTCCCTGGGGTTTTGAAGGGTTGCGATTCACATCACTTCCCAGCTCCAGAGGGTGAGAACTGTTCAGTGTCCTCCTCTCCTTGAAACTTCCACAAAAGTATGTAGACTAGTGGATACTGTTATGACAGTTTTGCAATCAGAACTTCCTTTCACAAGAAGCCTGCTGGAGCCACAGATGGTTCTTGTATTAAATATCATAAAATACTCACCTGAATGTACACATTCTAGTCTATTAGGTGTTAATCTGTTTTGGGTGTTAGCTAGCTGGGCATTTTTGAGGGTCTCTGTTTAATCAGCAGTCCTCTGCATTCTCTTCAGCCTTCTACAAATATACATACATACATACATACATACACACACATACACACAATCACGCTGTATATGTGTATACATACATACACACATACACAGCAGGATTAAAAAACGTAATTCAGGAATCCTGGTATGAATATTTTTAAGTGTCAACATGAAGACCTTGCATGCTTCTGACCTGTACATCTCCCTGAAGAACAATAGTGACTCACTGGCATGCACCAGTAGATAAACACAGACATTTTTCTTGTGGAGGTAAGTGAAACACTGGAAGAATTTTTTCCAGTCTACTGCTCTGCAGTCTACATCTTTGGAGATTTTTCAAGACACAAATGGAAAAAGCCCTGATTAACCTGGTCTGATGTCATGGCTGATGCTTCTTGAGTAGGAGGCCAGGCTGCAGACTTCCTGACATCCTTTCCAGTTTCAGTTATCATGTAAACCTGGGATTCTAAGATTATGCAGTGAAGACATATAATTCTATATATATATAATTTTATTTTTCAGTGGTTTTGGGGACTTTTCCTATCAAATATTAGGTAATTTTACACTGCCACATGATAAGCCTTCGTTGTGTAAGCCAGTGCAGTGAATACAATACCAGTTTCTCCTTGAAGTTAGTGTTTGTGATAATTTTAATTCTTCAAACTAATAATGCATAGAGTGTAAGTTTCTTTACAAAATATGTTTAAAAATGCACATTAAGTTTATCTTTCTCCCTCCCTTAAATGCAGAGGAAAAATATTTCAGTCTTTCCAGTTACCATAACTGCAAGTTTCAGAGTTGAGGTGTACCTGTTCACACACAGAAAGGTAAAAGTAGAGGATATAAACAAGAAACAAATCAGAACAGACAAAAGAACAATGAAAGCAAAAGAGAAGAAACAACATGTGGTGATATCTTTCCTCACTTAAGTAGTGTTCATTGCTGTCCTGAGAGTCGCTGTTGCCAGCTTCAGACATGGATAGCAGACAACTCCCACTGGTTCCCTTATAGAAGACTTTTCATGTGTATTGTAACATTTTTGCTGTATTCCCCACTGTTCTTGGGTTCATCTTCCTCCCATCTTTTGTTCCTTTCCAGGGCCCTACAAGGACAGGATTTTTCTCCCCTCTCAGTTTACAGCTTCTCAGAGTTCACACCCTTTTTATCCTCTCTCTCAAGAGCTCTTGCAGTGACCTTTCCAGAAAAAACAAACTTTCAGATTGCACAGTGATTAGAGAGATTATCCACATTAAGCATTCCCCTTGTGAACATGAACATAACAAAAGCTCATTTAAGATAGTCAAGCACTCTGCTGTAACCCGGAGAGGTATATGCGCCTGAAAAAATGGCCCTTTTGTTCCTCTGCTAGATTTAATCAACCATTTGAGTCTGTCATCTCAGCAAGGAGCCCTTTTGCTTCCTCAGGTTTGTGTGATTTACAAATGCTGCTGCTAAATCACCAGAACAATTATATTAGCTTATAGTTTTTCTTTAGATTTCCTATCTGCTTACCCTGTGATTAGCCTAGTCTGAGATCTAACAATTAAAAGCTCTCACCTATTCTTTGAAAGTGGAAAAGCATTAACTAAAATGATTGAAAACAAACAGAAATGTCTGCTGTTTCTCCCTGATACAATATCCCCTCCATCACCATAAGCATTAAAATGACAAGGCAAGCCACAAATGGAAGAAAAGTTCATTTACTGGGACATCTGATTTGAGTGCAAAGAACTGTGTAAATCATAAATCTTTTTTACATAATCACCCCCTTTTTCCAACCAAGTATCCTGCTGTCCCAACAAATTATCTGCAGGGCACCATTTGTCCAATAATTTGTTTCTAAAGTAAATATTTTGCTTTTTTTTCCTCATTTCAGAAAAGGAGGCAATGAGGTGTTTTTAATTAAAGCTAAAGAGTTTGCTGAGGATTTGGGAGATGCTTTTGAAGTAAGGAAGGAAAAAATCAGATGACAACTCTGTTCACTTTGGCGAGGCACCAGGAATTACAAATGCAAGAAACCATGTGATTGCCTGTTACTGCCATCTCCAAATGCAAGTGTCACACTGAAGTCTTCCCTCTGTTCCTCTGCAGCTCTTAAGCTTTTCTGTTAACTGAATGTGCTTCATTTGGCTTATGGTCACTAAATTCATCATAACAGATGCAATATCAACATATCCAAAAGAAAACAGTCATCCACTGAGGACTCAAATGTTGAATTTCCCTTAAAAATTAAAGAAAAAAATGTCAGAAATTCCATCTCAGTCACGGTCAGTACGGTCACGTATCAGGTAATATGTGAAATCAAGGAATTATTATAAATTTACTGGTTCCGATAAGTGCACTAAATACAACAAAAAACATTCATAATTACTTCTCTTTTTTTTTAAAAAAAAAAGTTATTTTAGATTAGGAGATGTGTTTGACTGTATGAGAAAATGTGGTTACTCTCAATGCAGTTTTCATTTTGATCTCTGGGCCACATTTCCCTGATCATATAGGTAGAAAATTTCACCTATTGTCAGATTGAAAGTGAGTCAGAGTGTATAGCAGCTCAGTACACAATCTCAGCTTTTTAGCCAAGATTTTAAATCCTAAAGCCTCAACTGAATACTAGTTTTGCGTAGGTGTTGCATTCCTGAAAAAGAA
>VZTM01021651.1:17828-31214 GCA_013400555.1 Jacana jacana
GTATAAAGTACTAAATTTTTCCAGCCCAAGTTGTTGAGAAAGCTGAAGAACTGGAAAAGAAGCAAGTGAAGACCAGGGCTAGGCACTGTCTACCTGGCAGTCTCTTTTTCAGGGAACAAACTGCAATGCACATTTTGAGGGGTTAGAAAGGATGTGTACAAACATGCTCTTTACAAACTGACATAAGCATTTTAAAATGAACCTTTCCAAAAGTGAAGGTGTCAGTCTGAGTCATCCCGGATTGTTCAGGGGGTCAAAACCTGGGCACTTACACCTGCCTACTGTTACAGACTTGGTAGTGTCTTTCTCAAGTATTTTCATAACCTCACAGTACCTGTGGAAGAAGTAAAGAACGTTACATAATTCTGGCAAGGTAGAATCAAATGGTAGGTTCAGTACATCCATGGTGAGCTTGTTTTCATGTGTAAAGATGAAAAGAATCTTTCTGACTAAAAAAATCAATTGCAACCACTATCATAAAAAGATATTTTCAAGATTACTCTTTCACTTACCTATACCAGTGGGTTACAGCAAACCATACTCTTTTCAGAGACATGCTGCTTAAAGCAGAACACTAGATGGAAGGTTTCTGACCCCCCTAGACTATCTGTAGTTCAATGATGTAATCATAACATCCAATAAGCAAGTTATTAGCGTAGTATGCAATGTTTCACTGAAATATACCAAAAATTATAGCGGCCTGAGAAGGACACTCACACGGTTTGAATTAAGGCAGCTAATTCAGGAGCCCCTTGTTAAAGGAGTGAGTGAGGCTCCTCTACAGGTTAGCTCAGGGAACCCAGCTTGCAAACTTATTTCCTTAAGCATGAGGTATATGAAAAACACCAACAGGATCATTCTAAAGACAGATTCCATTGAAAGAAGAGACCTGTGAAACTAAAGGTGAGCTCTCCCTACTGCATTTGATGGATATAATGGTGGATATAATTTCCTTCAAAATTTGCATTATAATTTTTTATTTTAAAATAGCCTTTGGTAACTGCTCTTCTTGGAGAAAAAAAAAAAAACATCTCTGCAGTTTGCACTTATTTATTTAGATTCACTCTTTTACTGTTTCAATTATTTGTCTTACCCAGGCCCAGTTGTTCACTGTTTCAAGTTGTCTTGAAGAGTTGCTCATTTGAGATTTCCTGCATGACTCTTTATGTGTCAAGGTAAGAAAAAAAAAATCTTATGAAAAATGTACATTATGAATAACAGTTCTGAGGATTTTCCATGTTTGCATAAAAGCGTGCTCTTTGCTTTTATTCTGGCAATCTAGTGTGCCCTAGTGCAAACCTGAATCACAGAAGAATTAGCTTATGGTTAGGCTTTGTGAGCCCTTTACCAAACTAATTCCTGAGGCAGCAATAGCTTGTTCTCCCTGGATTTCAGATTCAGCTCTTGTCTTGAAAACCCTGTTTTTTAAACTAGAAAAATACGCTGTCACATTATAGAAAGTACTACCAGCAGCAAAATTGGTCTGATAAAAACAGTCATATAATATACATGCCAATGAAATATAATAAAAAAAGGAGTTCTTTCTGCACTTCTTGAACACATTCAAAAAACCCTTATACCTCAAGGTCTGATTTTATTTCAGCTGTGTGTTACTGAAGGAACAAAGGTCCATACATATCCAAAATTATCTTGAAGAAAGCAATGACCCTGATGGAATGTGGTATCTGCCACAGCTGTATTTCAGCATACACCGAACAATAAACCGATACATCATGGCAAGGTTTAAATCTCTTATGCTTTCCTGTGGAATCACTTCTTTCTCTGCTTCTTGGAGAGATACAACTTGTCTTTAAATTCTCTTACGTTTTCTTATAGAATCACTTCTTTCTCTGCTTCTTGGAGAGATACAACTTGTCTTTAAATACATAATCAATGGAGAGAATTAACTTATTTACAGCTCTGTGATTTTTCTCAATACACTAGAAAGAGTTTTAATAACAGGAAAGAGGTTCACTAACAGCTACAAATGCCTTAGGTTTGTCCAGAGCAAATACCTTTATTTCAGATCTCCAGTATTTAGGGCCTTTTCTAAAGTATATAGGGATTAACAGCAAGACCAGACTTGGTCACTTCAGACCAAGCCTTCATTCTGCAAAACACCAGAACAACCTAAATACCAGTAGAGGTAGAGGAATGCAAACTGTTTTGTTCAAATGGGTTACACAGAACAAAAATGTGCTCTGCGTGTACCTGAGATACAGATGTATTCCATATACAATGCAAGTCTCCATTCTAACACAGCCCCTGTAGGAACAAGGCAAAGCCATTTGGCCTCTGTGTTCTTTGATTTTCTATTTGGAAATAGGAACAAGTTGGCCATCTTACCTCCTGGGTTATCTATTCTTGCACAAGAAGCAAATAATTTGGGGGTTTACACAATGTTATGGGCAAAAGGGTCAGACACGCATTCTAGTTCAGATAGATCAAATGAATGTGCAAATCCAGAGTATGTGGGGTATCGTTCCAGGATGTGATTGTTTTAGTTAGTAATGATAGCAAGATTAGATCATTATACTCTATGCTACTCAGAGCAACCCAAAGATTTTAACAGAATTTAATAAAGAAAACAAGATGTATCTGTTTTCAGGTGAAATATAAAAAGGAACAAAAATGTCTCTGAGAGGAGAGATGCAAGCAGATGGAAAAACTATTATGCAAATGCATGATTCATAGTTTTCCTAAGGAAATAATTTGACCTGAAAAATCTGGAATTTGGCCACAACACAGATGCTTGCCAAAGGCCTGATCCTTACTTACTTTGTTGGAATGTTCTTTAAAATTGCACAAAGAATCCCATTATTTAAAGGTTTTTAAGATCACAGTTCAGCTGACTTGCTCATTTGACTTAAGTTACAGTGCCATCTACTGTAGTAAATAGTCCGGAAATATATTATAGAATTTCCCTGTCATGACCTTATTTTTCAATTATTTTCCACTGCAGCTGTAATCAAATCAACCTATGACTTTAGAAGCACTCAAAATAGTATCAGATATTAATAAAAATAGAAGAGTTATCCGGAGTTACAACAACATAGTTAGAAAACACTATTAGGAAGCCAGACAGATGCACAAACTGCACGAAGACTTTGTGAAATGAAGACTTTTTGTGCTGGAGTTCAGGATGGACAAAAAAGCCAGTCTTTAAATACTAAAATTAGAAGGAATGCAAAGTTGTACATTTCCATACACATTTTAGGCTGGACATTAGGAAAAAATTCTTCACAGAAAGAGTGGTCAGTCACTGGAATAGGTTGAGTCACCGTCCCTGAATGTGTTTAACAGTCATTTAGATGTGGTGTTGAGGGATCTGGTATAGGGGAGAACTTTGTAGAGTAGGGCTGATGGTTGGACTCGATGATCCTAAGGGTCTCTTCCAACCTGAATGATTCTATAACTCTCCCCCTAGTGCTCCAGTTGCTCCAGTATGATGCACATATGTAAAATATCACAAGACATTTCATATCTTCCTCAAAGACTGAACTGGGACTGAAAACCTTGCCTTTTTGTAGACAACTACAACACGTTGCATGGACACATGCTAGCTAGAGATGGTTATCCTGGTTCAGGCAATGTGGGGACAGATGTAGAGTAGCCTCCAAAGAGCCTTTTGGCACCTTGCTACCATGACTGGAATATAACCAGCTATGAGGACAGGGACAAGTTGACACACAGCCCACAGTTTTGCAGCCCATGTGTTCACGGTGCTGCTGTAAGTCTGGACAGCCCTACTGAGTCATTCCAGAGACTCTCTACGTTGATGCAAATGTGTAACTACATCATATGTCACTATGAAGAAAAAAGTGCTAACACTACTTCTTTGTCAGGCTTTAGTTTTCTAAATGCAAAGAAAGAAATCTTCACTCTGGAGAGTGAGTGAGCATTTGTGGTCTAGGATTTCTGTTCATATTGCAGTCAACATCCACTAATTTCCTGAACCTGTAGCCAAACAACATTTCATACCTTCCTCAAAAACCTTTGCATCAGCTTCCAAGTAAAGTCAGGAGGATTCACATCTAAAATGTACCTGGTTGCATCACTGAGCATCAAATTCAATACAAAACTATACTGCTTTGTGTCTTTGACTGGTGAGGCTCTGTTCTTTTTGCTACCCACTTCTTCAAGCCAGTCTGTCCTCTCTGCTTATTCCTCAGACCATTTTGCAGCTGACGGTTGTACTGCAAAGACAGTGGAGATTTACAGCTGGTTAATTCACTCTTTCCAGTGAACTGCATTGTTGGCCCTTCTTCTTTTCGCTTGCATTGTGAACCATTCCCTCGTTGGAATTTTCATTGAGCAATGGAAAACAAACCTTAAAGAAACACATGATATCGCAGTTCACTGCGGGGTCATCTCGTATAAACACTGGTGGGAGTCGGTTGTGTCCCAGACAGGGCTTCCAAAGGAATTAATTCTGTATTAACTGGTTGAGTTCGATACTGGGCATTTTAACAAGCCCTTGTGAAAACACTTGACTGTTTGAAGGCACTCTTCTCTGGAAGTCCTTTGCTCAGCACACAGATACCGCATATAGCTGAAGAAAAATGGCTATTTTTCATTTAGAATGGTAGCACCAGAGTTTCTGGAAAAAAACTCCAAACCACCTTTAGAGCCTGCCATGCTAAACAAGGCCATATTTTCACAATTGTTTGGATCTGTCACAAACCAGAATTGCCATTGAAAGAGGTCACCCTGCCCTTCCCTGACCCTTGCATGCACGGCCGCCACCACTCCCATCTGCTCACACAAAGGCTCACACGGTCTCATGTCAGCTTTATTCTTTTTACCACAGTAATTTTGAGCCAGGCCACTGCTCTGACCCAGTTCACCATGGTCTACATGGGTTATGAATTTATTGCTAATTAAGAGTGCCAAGTGCTGTTAGAGGGACTTGTGGCAACTCTCTTTATGGCTGGTCACCTCTGGAGAATAGCTCCCTGCTCTCCACAGAACACCTGGCCCTTGGTCTTCTACAGATCACACATAGTGCTGCTGTGGCCCCAAGACAAAATGGCTCTTTTCTGTGCTTTTTTTCAATTCAGAGAGTCTGAAAGAACGGGAAGGCTGTGTTGCAGTTTACCAGGAAAGTTTTTTTATTGCATGAAGCAGCAGCTACGTGTTGGACGCTCTGAGGTAACGTGGGCAGGGCGGGGGTTGATGAGGTCGGAGTAAATTTAGGGAACTGTGTGGAACAGAGGGACCCAGAATTAGTAAAGCCTGTTCCATCCTGCCCTGTCAGGGGATGCTGGAGTGAAGTATATTGTGAACCTGCCCAGGCACAGAGGGGAGGTACAGGCAGGAAAAGGAGGGGTTGCAGAAGGGCAGCTTCCCTTCCTCCGGTGGCAATGTCCACTTCAAGTGCCTGGAGGACTGCAGTTCATCTTGGAAGGACATCATGAAACTAATAGCACTGGCGTGTAATAAACTGATCTGAATGAAAGGGCATGTAATTCCAAGGAGTTAAAAACTGCTGAGTTGGCTTTGGCATACATAAAAGATGGGAGAGCACTGGTGGGCTTTAGTTCAGAAAAGAAAAGGATGGGGGCTCTGGTTTACTGCTCAGGGCAGAGCAGCTGAGACTCAACCAGGGACCAGTCCCTGTCCTTAAAAGCTGTTGCAGGACAACTGGGTGATGGTGATGATGGTGATACCGAATCTGTACATGCCCAAGTTTGGGGCACAGAATATCATTTGGAGTGTGTGCTGGCAGACAGCAATGTTAATGTCCCTGCTGAAAAAAAATACAGAGTTTATCTTCAGAGCCATTCATTTTTAGTTGCCATAGAAACAGACATTAGAGCCATTTTTTATCTGGCTGACAGACCCCACATTTTCTGATCCCGCTCTTCTGATTTCGCTTGCTCTTCTTTCTTCTTTTTTTCTTTCATGTCTGATTTTTATCTCAATGCAAAATGTCTGACAGAAACATAACTTTCACCTGAAACACAGATATGAATTTTTTATTTTTGTGCATGTAGTTCTCCATTGCTCCTCATAGATATGTGCTCAGTTCATAATCATACAATAAAAATACATGTTTCTAGTTAAAAACAACCAACCAACCAAAAGGAATAAAGACACAAACATAAACCAAAATTACACTTATAGATAATTTTCCATTCCTTTTCTGTTGCAATAAAGTATCAGATTAATATTTGGATTATATCTCCCTTCTAATGAGTCTAATACAGACACTCATCTGTTCTCCTAGTTCATCTTCAGTTATCCCAGATGGGTTCTAAACAGATAAAAAGAGTTCTAAAAAGAGGAGTTTACATTTACTTGCGTTTTTAATTAGTCAAATTATATTGGTTTGTGATTGAGGTATTCTTCTAGTATTTCTGCATTTTTCTACTCTTTTTTCTGCTTTAGTGATGATACCTTATGACCTCACACCTGCAGAACATTGAAAAATGTCCACTAATTCTGAGTGGCTCAAATACATAAAGGTGCTAAATTCCATCAGCGTTTACTGACTTCTGCTAATACTGCCGTGGCAGGCACTCTAGATGTCAGATTCCTACAAAGTCAATAGGTGCTTTTGGAAATTTGAGCCCAAGTATCTCCCTTGGACTGAAATATTTGTGTCATGATTTCAGCTGGGATGGAGTGTGCTTGCTAGCAGCTGGTGTCATGCTGGTGTTTGGATTTGGTACGGGAATAACGTGACAAGGCACTGGTGGATTTGGTTGTTTCTCAGCAGTCAAGGCCTCTTCTACTCCTCATACTGCCCCACCAGTTGGCAGGCTGGAGGAGGTTGGGGGGGGGCACAAAAGAAGTTGAGACACAGCTGGGACAGCTGACCCCAACTCACCAGAGGAATATTGCATACCATATGACATGCTTGGCAATAAAAGCTGGGGGAAGGAAGGGGAGACATTCAGACTGATTGTGTTTGTCTTCCCAAGTAACCATTACATGTGACAGAGCCCCACTTACAGAGGGAGCTAATGAATATATTATAACATTTGTAAACTATATAATGAACTCAGATTTAAAGTTTTGGAAATATGCAAAATAATTCAAAGCATTTTTTGTATTTTCTGTAACACAAAGTGAAGTTGGGCTAAAAGTAATTCAGAATGAGGCCTTATACATCAGAAGTTAAACAATAAGATGAAAATTATTTATTCCTAAAATATCCTTAAATTTCTTAAAATTCCTAAAGAAGCAACCTTATTGAGAATAAGCAATACTTTCCTGCCACTAAGCTGTTAACTGCAAAAGCCTGTTCTATTTAGACACACGAAAAGAACACTGAAGCACTCCTGAAGAACAGCCTTGAAAACCACAACTTTGCTGTACTACAGGTATTCTGGCAGAACGGTGGTGTCAGCTTGCCGGTGCACACAGCTTTCATCAATTCACATTCTGCTTATTTGCCTTCCTTTGCTGCCTTTAAATCTAAACCTTTGTCCTGGAACAACTGTAATCAGCACGCACATAATTGTGATTTACGGTGTGGGCAGCGGTTGACGGCTCCTCCTCTGGGGTGAATGCATTGTACACCTACACGCTGAACCGCAGGGCAGAAAGAAGCTGCCATGGGACTTGCAGCAGTGATTTATTCTGCAGCATCCTCAGGACCAACCCCCCTGGTTACCTGGACTGCCTCATTCCCCAGGCGCTCTCAGGGTATGCTGGAAGGAAGACCTCTGAGCCACTGTCCCTCTCCGCTGTCTCTGCAGGCAGAGAAAACACCATCCTGGCAGCAGGAGTGATGAGCTCCAGAAGGCCACCAGCATGGGCACATCCCCTCTGACCATCGCTCGTGCACAAAGCTGCACAGACATGGACCGGTGTGAAACAGGATGGCATGCTGTTTGAATAAGATACATTGCTTTCCAGTTTCAGACAAATTCTGCTTATTTATAACACAGTAATGATAGATATTGCCGCTCCTGAAATCTGGAAGTGTACAAGTTTTGCTGTAAAGGGAACAGTAACCTGCGCCCCCAAAAGCCAGTCTGAGCCCCCACACCCAGCCTGGTGCCCTCACGGGAGGGAGGGCTGCTGCCAGTGGCACCAGGGGAGGGAATAAAACTGCACTTCTCTATAGCTACTAAGATAGTTTAAAGACAGTAATTAGAACACACACAACCCCCCTACATATCAATTTAAAGTTTTAATGAAATAGGCATTTACATATTGTTCAGCCTGGAGAAGGTTCCAGGGAGACCTCATAGCAGTCTTCCAGTACCTGAAGGGGGCCTACAGGAAGGCTGGGGAGGGTCTGTTTACACAAGGCCTGCAGTGACAGGATGAGGGGCAATGGCTTCAAACTCGAGAAGAGCAGATTTACATTGGATATTAGGTATAAGTTCTTTACCATGAGGGTGGTGGACCACTGGAACAGGTTGCCCAGGGACGTGGTTGAGGTCCCTTTCCTGGAGAAACTCAGGGTGAAGCATGATGGGGCCCTGGGCAACCTGGTCTAGTTGGGGGTGACCCTGCTGACTGTGGGGAGGTGTGACTAAATGACTCTAGAGGCCCCTTCTGGCCCAGAACATTCTATAATTCTAAGTTTCAAAAAAACCCAAACTTGAATGTTATGGAAGAGGCTTCTCTTGCCTGAAACTCTATCTCTAAATAGCTGAGTTTGAAAGAGATGAAGCCTGGAGAACTGTGTTGTACCAGCCTGCGCTCAAAGTGCTAAGGCAGGTGCAGTATGTGAGGGAGCAGTGAAGATTTTTTTCAAATTCAGATTTTCTCCTGGTATCATAAATAAACAGGAATTAAAAAGGAAAAAGAAAATTAACTGAAGCCTACCCAACTAAGTTATCCCAGAGCTTAAATTCTTTGAAAAATCAAAGCCACCTGAGAGAGAGAGAGAGAGAGAGATCTGTTTAATGCCCTTAACACATTTAGGAAGTTTCAGTCAATTTTTTAGAAGAGACCAACTGCAGAAGGGGATTGCAAAAAATAGATTAGTGCCGGTCTTAAGGGTAAAAATGAAATGTGGAAGGAGGTTTTTAAACAAACGGAAAGTGAAGCTATCCAAAAATAGTATGTCATTTAAAGCTGAAAATTCCATTTCATACTTTTTCTGGAGGTAACTGAGCTTTCCAATTAGCAGCTCATAGAGAAGTGGATTCAAACAGGTCAACTGAACTTATCATCACCTCGTGCACTATACTTACCTACTCTAATACACCTTCCTGCCTTGAGGGCTGAGTATCTATGCCATTTGCAAATCATCTCCTGATTACCCCTAATTTTCAGCCTGGCTCTGAACCACGGAGTGAACAGCTGAACCAAGAAAATGAGCAGACTGATAGGCCGTTAGGGGCGTGGGGAAGATGGAACACTGTGCTCAGGTTTCTGAGCTCAGAACAATTGGATACGTGCAAAAAGATAACTCTGGGCAAGAGGTGAATAATACCAGCTATTACCTACAATAGCTGTGTCTGTAGGAGTTCTTGTAGATGCCCTTTGGATGCAGTTTCATATGACACTTAATCCAATTTAACAGTGAGCTGCAACCAAAAGAGTAGGTAGCATTCCTCCTTTCCCAGCACAGGCTCTTGCTACCTTTGTTTGGGAATGGGAACATGACTGTCCCTTTCCTTCTCAGCCTGCAGTTACATTACAGTTAATAAAACTTGCCATTTTGGCCTTTGAAAGTAAGTATGCAGTCAAGGATATCTGCCACCTCATGTGGAACCCAATGTTTTTTCTCAGTTGTTGTCTGTGCAGTTTATAAACTAAGGCTTTTCAGTGGAAAAGAATTTCTTAGTTTAGCATGTCCAGACTTTTACCACTCGGATTATTTTACTGGGAGCAAAACAGTAAAAGAACATGCACACTGGCTTCACGTGGCTTTGGAAAGATCCAAAGCTTCAGGATTGCAACTAAAGAAGCACACCATATGCAATGCAATGAAGCTAGGACGTGAGTTTATGCAACAGAACATACATTGTGGATCTCAAGTATGCCGGGGCCTCTTCTCTTTTTGAGTACTGCCCTGATTTATACAGCATTTCATTGAGTTACTTCTTATCTTCTCACTTTGCTGCCTGTAACATTACTGCATGAACGCTTCACTCTGATACCTCAATAAAAAGTCCATTTGAAAATTCCTGTACCATTCTCAGCCTCAATACCTCTTGGAAATTTCTAACATAAATTAATTTTTTTCAGTATCAAGATACATTTTTGCTGTGTTGATATTAGCACAAATAGATTACCAGTTCTGGCACTCTGCCTAAAGAAATACATTTGAATGTATTCTGAAGTAATCACAGAGTACTAATGGACAGGAAAAGCGTTCTCCTCCCCTTTGTCTTGCGGCAGTAACATCCCAGTAGAAAAGGCTCTGAAAGGCCTCGGAGAGGAAAGCATGGAGAGGTTCTGCAGCCTAAATGAACGTGCATCATAAGGTTCTCAGAGCAACAGCTGCTGCTTTTATGTTCAAAATGAGGATTATACTTGAATTTGCATCATTACAGCACAAGAGACCAAGGGAACAATACACAAATAAATAGGCTCTGTGGATCCATGAGAAACAGGGACTTAATGTATAGGGCACTTTCTTATGTAAAGCTGCCAGTGTCGTTTGTCCCTTTTTCCTCCTGCTTTTGCTATCAAGGGAGCTCCAGCTGTTGCTGTCAGATGAAAGAGTATCCCACGGTGTGAAAGAGAAACTGAGGGAAGACACCAGTTCATCTGCCGCCACTCATTCTCACACTGGGCTATGAATTTGGAAGGTGTGCAATTCACAACCTGTGGCTTCTGCTGTCCCCAACACCCTTTACCAGTCTGACTCTTCCTTCCAGACCAGGTTGTACTACCGGTAACCCTTTCCCTCATGACCACATTTCTGTTTCAGCCCATGCTCTGCCTTAGCCTTCTGAATTTTGCTGGGTGAAGGAAACATATGGTCTAAATAATTTTGGTGTGTACAAAACATGAAGCATTAACATTTTCACTGGAGTGGATCAACTCTTAAGATGCTCCACAGAGAGATAATAATTCACAAAGAAGCTATTGCTGAACACAAGAAAGATGAGAACAATATTTAGTAAACCCACTCACTAAAGGAATGAAAACAGAGCAGAAATAGAACAGCTTGCATAATATTTAGTCTCCTACACTGTTTACAGAATTTGCTTAATGATATGTATACAAGAATAAAAATGATCATAGCCTATTTTGTAAATGCCTGTGGGCAATAAATCTAGCAAGTCAAACTATTTAGAAAGGCTCCAAAGTGGTAAAGCCCCCTGAGCACAGAAATAACAGTGCAGGGAGGTCCAAAGGCATCATCGGTCCCCCTTCACTATGTTGCAGAGCAAAGAAGAGACGATGTCTCTTCCCTCTTCCCAGCTCTTCAAAGACCCCCAGTGGAGCCCTTCAAATGCCAGTGACAATCCCCGAGGGGGATTCTGGGGTGATGATAATGACGTTCTCACTCATACTTCATTTCCTTGCTCTTTTAAACACAATTACAATCTATGCTTAACTTTCTTGAGATATTGAGATGCATATAAACTGCACACAACTTAGCATCTCCTGTAAACTTTTGTCAGATCACTAGGGTATCAAGGGTTAAATTTTCTTGACTTCAGTAATTTTGTGCAGCACAGCCAAACGCATTAAGTGTCCCAGTGCTTCATTTTGTTCTGTAGAAGAGTAGTTGCTAAATTAGTTTATAATTAAGGAAACATGTGAATCCATTTACATTTCAACACTTTAACAGTACCTGTACGGACTGTGGCAAATCCAGAAGAAAAGTGAAATATTTCATCTACATACAACTCGTGCATTCACAGATAGGAACTTTTAACCTGTGATCAAACATAGCATTATCAATCCTAATTGTGACCAATACTAAAAGTTCAATTAGAAGTTTTTGATTGCTCCTAACTATTGCCTCTAAAATGTTTTAGGTTTGGTTTTTGGTTTTGTTTTTTTTTATCAGGGGCTATCCTGAACTCTTCCAAAGAGTATGGGATCTGATAGTTCCTCTAACCAGGAAACTCCAAGAGTTGAGAACAAACTCAGTTACTGTTTCTCTGTCTTCCAGAATTATCAAGACTGGGAATGACACAAGAGATCTTCAGCTGATAAATTTTAACATGCCACAAGCCGGATAAGAACTCCAGAAATAACACCGTAGCATCTCCGTGCCTGAGGTATGCCTGGACTATTGGCATTTCACAGCATATCCCTTGTGGTTCTCCAATTTTTCAGCCCTTTTCTGGTCTGTTCATCTTCCCAACAGAGATGACAATGTTGTAGCAAGGCGGCAAGGTAGACAGAGAAGGTCTGTACCCAAGTCCTGGACCCAACATGAAGTCAGGACTGTTTGGGACACAGACACTGAGCTGGTCATGGAAAAAGAAAATGTGAGTCAAGCTAAAAAGAACACTTGACATTTTCATTCCTTGCAGTGATGTTTTTATATTATTTCAATTCAGCCAGAGAAACACTTCCTATTGTCAGCTCGTGATAAGGTAAAAAAATAGTAGGCTTATTTTTGGATGTGCAACATGATGTACAAAGAACGTAATCTACGATGTGGAACATTATGTACATTTTGCATTGTACTCCAGGAGATGCTCACTGCTTTTGAGATCTCCTGGAGCTTAAACGTGCACCTGGGTAATAGGCACAGACATCCAAAAATAATCTGAAGCTGCCTTTGCTCCGAATGCATTACAAAAACCCTCCAAAACCAACAACAACAAAAATTTCCAACCTCTTGATTTGACAGCAATTTTCTTCACTTTGTGACACTTTGTGACTGAGTATTTCAGCATCCAGCTCAACACAGAACAGCACGTGCTCGTTCACACCCTTTCTCCAGACTATACTGTGCTCCTGGGCCCAGCCTGTGCACCCCTGGTTTGAAGACGCAGCACTCTCGCTTCATTTTACAGATGTTTTCATTAAAATTCCTCGACTACTGAGCCATCAACGCACTTTTCCTCTGCGGGCCAGCCCTCTCCTCGAAACAGGGCTGGCGAGACACAGAAGCAAGCACCCAGCAGGGCTTGTAGGAGCCCCGTCCCCTGAGACGGTAGCACACCCTACACGGACGGCCCCCGACAGCCGCCTGGCAGCACACCCCGCACGGAGAGGGCGCACCGCCGCCACCAGCACCGGGACCCTGAGGCGCCGCGACCCCGCGTCCTAACATTGCAGGACGGTGAAGCTCAGCCAGGCGGCGGGATCGGGCGTCAAGGGGTCTGGGGCGGGTCGATCTGGCCCCACCACCCCCAGGGCGGGCCGAGCCCAGCCCAGGCCGCCCCTCCTGAAGCAGCTACCGGAAGCTCCCCCGTCCTTGTGTGGAAGTGACGCACTCGTGCCCCACCCCCTGGCTCCCTCCCTCCCCCCTCCCGGCGGCGGCGGCGGCCTCGGAGCCGG
>VZTM01021651.1:31331-48176 GCA_013400555.1 Jacana jacana
TCTTGTGAGGGGAGGCTGCTGGCGGGCGGGGAGGGAGGCCGCGGTGCGCTGGCGGCGAGCGCTTTCCCTCCTCTCCCTCCTCAAGTTGCCGCGCCGGAGCGGCCGCGGATCTCTCTACTGCCGCGTGTCGTAGGAGGCCCTGGAGGCCGGGACCTCGCCGGATGCGGTGGGGAGAGCGGCTCCTTCCCGGTGGCGGAGGGGAAATACTGCCATTGTTCGCAGATGAGTAAAAAAAGCCGCCGAGAGGGAGCAGTTTTCGGCCGCTCTTTGCGGGGGAGGCCGAACCCAGAGCAGCTTTATTCTGCAGCCCTGGAGAAACTCTCTTACCTCTTGAATTAATGTCTTAAAAATATTTTTCTATTTGTTATTCTCCTACTCTTTACAGAAGTCAGGCAGCTCGTCTTTAGAGGAGCTCATCTTTTGATGAAATGGGGATGAAATAAACCCAACTTCCCTGAATTACAAGCAGTCCACTTTTCTAGTTCTTTTCTTTGCCCCTCGTCTTTCTCGAAAAGCCATGTGCCGACTTCCATCCAAAAACCCCCGGTGTTCCTATCGGTTCTGTCTGCCATCTGTCCCGTTTGTGATTCCTGCACTTCTCCAGGTTGTGTTGCCCCAGATTGCATTGTTCTTGCCCTAGAACCTAAATAACCAAGAACAGTGCACTTTCACACGTTTACTGGGTTTACTGGGTCCGTGCCCAGCTGTATGCCTGCTTGCCCTACAGAGAACTGCAAAATAGGGAATAGGTTACAGAAGTCAAGAGTAAATTTTGGAAGCAATTTATAACTATCTCAGAAAACTTTAATTCTTTAGCTGTTTATTGATAAATAATTCCGAAGATAGTAATCTCATAATGGTATCCTATAAAAGAATGCCATACCAGGGAGTGGATGCTGGACTGATTTGCTCTTAGTTTGTATACACGGGAAGGTTTCTCCCTTACAATTGAAGACCCGCTCTGAGTTTGAATGGGGTGAACTGTAGCACAAATACAGTTTAGCATAAGAGTACATCTCTTCAGTTTCTGTAATAACGTGGGTTTGTTTTAATCGGTTCCAGGTAAAACACTGATAACAAATCAAGGGGGTCTTTTTTCAGAAAAAAAGTAACTTGAATCCAGCAGTGTTTTGTAAATCCACGTGTGCAGAAGCCCTCGGAGTAGAATGGTTCTGTGCTGTGAGTATAGTGCAGACAGATACTGCCAGAACAAAAGTGACGGGGATGCTCTGTTTCACTCACTGTCCTGATCTACTCAGGTTGTGGTTAATATTGATATTCTTCATAGCTATAGTGCAAAGAAGTATGGTGATAATTTGATTTAGCTTATTCTAGAACTTGTGGGACCCTTTTGCACTTTTCATTGGATTCCCTCTAGTTGTTCTGCTGAGGCTGTATTTTTGCAGTCTGTGAACCTTGCAAAATATAGGACAGAAAAGTGAGAAAGAGGCTAGTGCCCCTTTTCTCTCAGCTTGGCTTTGAGTTGGTTTGGTTGTTTGGGTTTTTTGGGGGTGTGTGTTTTATTATCCCCCCCCCCCCAAAAAAATATCTTGCTGTTTTTTCTTTTCCAAGTTTCATTTTTGTGACTTTCATTTTGTCTCGGGACCTGCTTAGTTAAACTAGTACTTTAAAATAAAAAGATCTACTGGGAGAGATTGACACCTCTGCACTTTCCAATTTTATTCTGTCAAGAACAAAAGGAAGCTAGTTGTTACTCTCTACAGTATTACTTGTTACCTCTAATTCTGACATCAAGGTGATAGGTCCTCTAGAAGCTTCTATTCATGAATTACTGTTTCTGATTTGGAGCTGACAGCTTAAATATAGAAGAGGGGACACGGTTCTGCATATCTGTGGATGGTTGAAGATGCAAGTTGAGAAAATGCTGTAGGGAGAAAGTGATTAGCGTTATTAATTTGATTATGCAATGAGCATTTTACCAAACACCCTATTTGTAGGGGAAAACTGCTTTATGTGTAAAGCAAAAAGCTATTGATTGTGGGTTGTGTTGTACTACGTTAATTTGACTTACCAGTATTCTTTTGACTTGGACTGCAGGACGCCTTTCCTTTAGTTTTACTAGTAGCAGGGACTGAAAACTGTACTGTGTGGCTTTGTTGATCATCTGGGTTCAGTGTAACTGTGTTTATACCCAAGTTGGGACAGAACTTTTGTGTGCATCTCTAGCAAATGGGTAATTTAGGACTTGTGGCTGGATGAGCTACCCTTCATTGTTCTGTCTTGTTCTGGGCCTCAGGGTGCTTGTTCTTGAGGATCTTCTGGGATAATTTTTTTAATGCCTTTTTCTAGGAGAAGGCCGGGGGGTGGGATGTTCTGTTTGGTTAGTGCTAAACAAACCACAGGTTGTATGGGTGACCCTCAGAGCCATGGGTTTCCAAGCTGGCTAAGATGGATGACAACTGAGAACTGTATTGGGTGGTGTTCAGTGTTTGTTGCAAGGAGCTGACAAACTTGACTCCAAGTCAGATCTTCTTAGTGAAAACACATCTTTCCTGTTCCATCTGGAGCTCATCAAAATTATGTCTGTGTTGCCTCTTCATTAACTTGTCCATCGTAATCATATTCTCTGTCCTTTGGCTTACAGCTTCACTCAGTTTGGCTCCCATCAGTTGTGTTTTTTTTCTAATTGTGTTTTCTTTTTTTTTTTTTGATGCCTTGGTTGAGCCATTTTCCATTTGGTTCTTCTAAGCTGCCTTTCCCATACAGTGGTCTTTTGTATTTGTTTAGAGTCTCATTTTGTGACTAGAGTCTCATAAACTGAACGCCTCCTGCATACATTGCTTGTGTGCTGTAAGAAACGGGCATTGGCTGGCATGCTATAGGTGTTACACATCTTGCACTTCAAGAAATCCAGAGCTGTGCTGCACGTGAGAACTGCATTATCTGTATGCAAAGGGCTGAGGCTGGCATTTTCTCCATGGCAGAAGACCACAGTAAGATTTGGGTCGCTTCAGCAGATATTAGGGTGTGGTTTTGTACACTAAAGCCTAGGATATCAGTGCATGATACTGAGATGACGAGGAGCCTGTGCGTGAGTCCAGCTTGGGTCTGACTCAAGGTTGCCTGTTACGTTGTCTGGCACACTTGGTTACTTCCCTGCAATCATGAAGATGAGACCATGTATTGTCAAGTTCTCTGATGCTCTGATCGGCCTTGTAGTTCCCAAGTTTGGTTGTGTTTTGTTTTGGGAGGTTTTTTGTGGTTGTTTGTTTGGTTTTTACATACACATGCACATAATAAAAACAGTTTTTTATTCTTTAATTATACATTATTATTTACAGTAATCTATGCAGTAATTTTTTATGAGTGTACATATGGGCTTTTTAAAACTGTTCGTATCCTGTGCTTGGTCAGAAGGATGTCTCATTTTAATGCTGTGGAGAAAGTGCTTGCTTTGTTGATACTCTGATGAGGATACTTGCATAGTTGTGTTGTAGGTACATCTAAACGGGCCTGTAGCATTCTAGTTAGATATTTAAATGATAACAAATTAGAAATGAAAGAGTTCTGACTTTGTATTTTGTAACTGGATAATAAAAGTGATTAAGATGGAGTAAGCAGCTAAGGGGCTAATTATCTGGAAACCTCTGTGGCTACAGATTCTTAGGAATGTGTTAGTTACTCTCTTGACTTCTCGTCTGTAACACGAGAGGAAGATGTTTTTTCTGTGTAATAAATAATAAAAGCTAGCTAGCATTTAATTACATATAAAGCAGGTTATTAAAAACAGCCTTTGTATCAGGCAGACAGTTGTCTCATTATGAGAGGGGATGGACGTAGTGTAATGAATTCCTACTCAGAAGTGTTAGAGCTGTTCTGGTCATAAAATACATAAGTTGGTGTCTTGAATTTATTACCAGATGCATGCGTGATACCTTATTGCATATGTATTTTGTCAGTTGATAAGATGCCAGGGGCCTGGGGAAGAGATAACCTTTGTGTGTTTGCAAATACCAAACTCCAAAGAAAACTGGAGACCATCTCTTCTGGCATCTCTTAGCTTTGTTCCAATGCAAACAGCGTTGCTACCTATGCTTGATTTATACTTTTGACTACTTGTGAATTTTTAGTTACTCTATTTGACAAGGGATCAGACTGCTTAAATTTACAGTGGTGAGCTGGGGGCGTTTTGGCCTGTAGAGTAAACCTGAATCTTAGGGTGTAACAAACTTGTCCACTCCGCTGGCTGTTTCTGCCACAGGCAGTGTGCTATTTTAGGAACATCAAAGGCCTCCTGCTTTGTTAAGGTTCCCCTCTGTGTTCAGGTGGCTAATCAAAACTAGAAAGATTGTTGCTTATCTCTTTAACTTGGTATTCTTCAGGACCTATAAACTTTTTAAAAAGTGAGCATGCTGATATGTATTTAGAGTTTTTGACAACATATATTATAACTTAAGTGGAAAAAAGAACTGATAAGGGAGGAGATGGATACTTTGCTTTTTCTTAATTGCGTGGTTGGTTTGGGTTTTTGTCAGAAACAATAGTAATTTTTAATGACATCTTATTTAAATCACTGGGTTTTATTTTTTAATGTATTTTTTTGAGGTCTATTTCAGTGTTTAATTCATAAATTGAATAGAGCTGGGGGGGAGGGGGAAGCAAGTCCCATGTGTATGTCCAGTTTCAAGAAATTTAATTTAAAAAATTCCAAAAACAATGTTTGTAAAGAGAGTGACCAGTTCTCTGTAACTCAGAGGAGTATGGCCCCTAAGTTCCAAAAATAATAAACATTTTTAATTTGTCCTTTCTGGATGTGACCAGGATGCTCTGTGTGTTTATGAGGTTTGTGTTTGAGTGTTGCAGAACACTGCGGTCAGTAATTGAAGTACAAAATACGGAGGAAGGGCTGAGTAGCTGAGAGTGTAACAGGAAAGTCTGGCACGGATCTTTGAGAGCGTCTCTTTTCAGTATGCTTTTTATTCACCCAGTCCCACTTAAAAGCACGGAATGTGGAATTTCAGTCCTGATTTTCCACAGCAAATCATCCAGCATTTCAGACTGTGGTCTAGTTAAAACGTGGGCTTTGGAAATGTGTTGCTACTGTGAGTCTGCAGTAGAGGGGACCAGAACAACGATGCTGACCCTGTTTCTTGGCGCGTTTATCTGTAAGATTGTGAATGACTATAGTTGAGCAGAAATGATTTTGTGCTCGATAGTCTTCTGTTAACTAAGGAAGAGGTCAATCCCAGTTCCAGGTACGGGCAGAGCTTCTGTTGAAGTAGCTAAGACTAGAGAAGTGACACTTCCTGTATTTTTCTTATTCTTCTGCAGATGCAGGGAAAAGAAGGGTGTGTTTAGGTGCATGTAGGAAGGAGCAAGGGTTGTTGAATCTTGTGCAACTGCCACCAAAACACCTGTCTTTCATCTACACTTGCAGTTGTTGGCTCAGATCGTTCTTAGTCATCTCACCACACACCTTGTTGACAGACTGGTAACTGGATGAATTTCATGCTGGCTGCAAAACCAGATATGAAGATATGGTGAATAACATAAGGTTTTCAATTTTGCCTTTATTGATTTAAATTAAGGCACTGATGTGATTGGGCACTTTGTTTGTGTGTCCCCCCCCCAAATTACATGCAGACTTTGCTGCCCTGATAATTCTCTTCCTTCTTTGATGGTGACCTGAAAGTCTCTGTGATAGAAACTTGATCTGTTTGGGGAGTTTCTTGCCACTAGAGAAGTGCAGCAGAGCTGTGGGCTGTTGAGTACTCTGGCATTTTGGCAACGCTGACCTCAGCTTTCTTGGAGACATAGGTTTAAGTACCTCTGCTGCAAGACTAGGGGCTGCCTGTTTGGATCTGTCTACCAGGACTAAATTCTACTTCCCTCAAGTCATCATCCATACACAGAGATGACTAGAATTACTGCATATTTAGCAGAGGATTTCCTTACTTGCCTTCTGACATCATCCTTATTCTTGCTGTAAGATACCATGTTCAGGCCTGTCCCAGGCAGTTCTTTGAACCTATTTTCATTAGCTATAGTGATAGGAGGAACCAAACTGCCACAGAGAACTGGATAGACCAGGTGAAAATACTAATGTACTTGTCCTGGTTTGAGGCAAAACAAACCAATTTTCTGTTCAGTAGTTTTACTTTTTTTAGCTGGGCCTCTTCTAACTAACTAAAGTCTGAAACTAACAGCACATTGTTCAGAGAGTGTTTCGTCTCACAGTGATAAGACCTGATTATACCAAGGGATGGTATGCAGAGAGGCCCTTGCTTATACTTACTGTTAGAACAACCAAGGTCAGGTAATTTTGTCAGGTGACCTAAAACTGGCCAATTAGGGTATTCCATTCCATCCACATCATGCTCAGTAAAAAAAAGCTGAGGGATCAAGGGGTTGTTAGTTTTTTTCTTCTTTCAATGGCCGACGTCTGGGGAGGACCCTGTCTGTTCATCTGCCTTTGATCCAGCTCCTGCCGGTCACTGAGTCCAGCCTGGGACGTTCACTGGTGCTGCTGGTGACGTGATCATCGTCCTGGGAGCCTGATATGGTTTTGTATAGACTGTATAGTTTTTTCTTTATCCTTTCTTTTATATTCTTTTTAATTTTTCTTTTTATTGTTTATTATATTATTGTTATTGATATTTCATTAAAGTAGTTTAGTTTTTATCTAAACTCCTGAATCTCTTAATCCTTTCCTCTCCTCTCTTTTCCTTAGTGGGGGGGGAGGAGGGGTCATCATCTGTCCAATTGGTCAAAACCACGACAGTACTTAATGTTATAAACTTGAGAGAAATTTTCTGTTGAAGTGTAGGGTGTATTGGGATAGTGCAGTTTTCTGAGGATTAAGTCTACTTGACTGAAACACCAAAATTTAGCTAATCTGGGGTTTTATGGGGGTGGGTGGGGTTGTTCGTTGATCATTGTTTTAGTGATATTTTTTCTGTATGAATAGTAGTTGATAGTATTTTCATATTTTCAAGACAGATAATCATCTGACAAAGGTTGTGGATCTAATGGGTTTTCAACCAATATTGCTAGCTTTGCAGCCTGTTTTCTGTGGAATCCAACTAGATTCGTTCTAGTCACCATATCTGATACCTTGAATTGTTCTATCTAGGGTGCTCATGTGGGTTTCTAGATAAAAATTCAAGATACTGGATGCTGAAATATCTCTGATCTCAAAACCTGATGAGGTGTTTTCTGCGTTGGATCAGTGTGGAAAAGTTCAGGAACCCTCTGCAGGTTTTTGAAGTCCAACTTTTGCATGTGACAAAGCAGCCTGTGAAAGTCAATATAAAAGCTGAAGGTTAACATTAAAACACTATGAGGCTCTCCTAAGCTTTAACAGACCACTGTTGTTCACTGAGAAGTTACTGCCTTCCTGCCAGGAGACATTTAGATGGTGCCTTTCATACAGATTGGGTTGTTCGATCATTAGTGGTTGCTAGGATAGTAAAAAAGGATAGCAGAATCCCATTATGGAATTGATCATCATTGAATATGATGAGTGACAGTATATAAGATGAAAAATGACAAATATTAAAATAAGTCATTGTTTTAAAAATAGTTTCTTAATGCAAATATACAACACAGCTTCATCCATATTTGGAATTAAGCAACCCCATTCGTTAAGGCTACACCCTGGTTTTAAAAAAGATGTTGCATTTTTTGTGAAGGAGATAATTATCAGTTGCAGTCAACATGTTTTACCCTTCTCTTGAATGTCTGCCTTCAGTGGTGACAGTACAGCTGTCTTTATAATAAGAAGTAATATGGCTTGGTAGCAGCACATCAGCAGATTGAGGCGGTTGGTGCTCAGGCCCCCCTGTCTACTTAACACACTGTTTGCACAGTCTACTTCAGGCTAAATTTAGTCTGGCCTTTTGCCCCAAATATTCTTACCACTGTAACGAGTCAAAGCTGTCTCAAGGACCACTGATTGATCTTGACCTGCCTGTGCCCGTTTATCAGGTAGGATGCAGTTGTTGAGCACATGAAGCAGCGCTTCTGGAAACCGTCAGGTTTCCATTTCCTCTGAAAGGAACATAGTTCACTTGGCCAGAGCTGTGCAGTAACCTGTACCAACCCAAGGGAGAAGGGAGTGATTCACTGCAAAACCCCATGGTGCTTTTTATGAACCAAAATGTTTCAGAGGCAGCCGTGATGCTGTAGAATAGTCCCTCTGTAGCCCATGCATAAATAAATGTCTAATAAACACAAACCCCTGGGTTTATTAAAGTTAATGAAACAGAATAGAACTCTGTCCCTGTCTAGCCCCTCTGAACGAGGAGATAAAAATCGAGTTAGGAATGCAGTAGACATCTGAAAGGTAGAATGTTGGAATGCTGTGTTTGAAAGCAGGTCTCCTAGAAACTTGATCTTTTCATTCTACCAAATGTTTTGATGGGAAGAAAATTGCCTTAGAGTGGATGTTAGCCTCTCGTTTTGCATGTTGTTCATGCTTGCTGATGGCTGTAATTCTGGGAGTAGGGATTGTGGTGTTACAAAAGTACTGCAGTGCAAAACAGCGGCCAGAAGTATCGTTTTGGTTTGGTTTATTTTACTTTATTTTTTCCACCGACAGTTAAAAATATAATAGAAGTCATATGAATTTTACATACTTTAATGTGGATGAAACTTGGCTTTTTCAGCAGGGATCTCATGTAGGTGTTGGATGAGTGTTACCATGTCTGTGGAATGTGGCAGTTACCTCAGTGTTTTGTTTCAAGTAAGTTTTAAGAGTGTTTAGTTAATCAAGGTGTCTTTTGTATTTTAGGAAGCTGAATACGGTGGACATGATCAGATTGATTTGTATGATGATGTGATTTCTCCATCTGCGAATAATGGAGATGCCCCAGAAGATCGTGATTACATGGATTCTCTCCCACCATCTGTTGGGGATGATGTAGGTAAAGGAGCTGCACCAAATGTTGTCTATACGTATACTGGAAAGAGAATTGCCTTGTACATTGGAAATCTTACTTGGGTAAGTGTGTTAGTACTATTTTGGTGTAGTCAAGAGTTTTAAATTATTAATTCTTTGTAAATATTTTTGCCTTAGAATTGTTTTACGTGAAACGTTAAGAGTAGAGCAGAGCAGGTGGGGTTTGCTGGGTTTGTGGGCTTTTTTTACTTGAAATTTAGTGAGTCTGTCTGGAGCTGTCTTGTCTAAAAAAATGAGGAAATCTTCAGTAAATATAAACTTCCAGGTTTCCTCTTAAGTTTTAAGTGTTATAAAGGGATAATTTGTGCTGTTGTATTTTTAAGGTTTTCGGAGAACTGAATGAAAGAGGAGAACAAGTTTAAACTGTGCAGTACTTTACGCCTGCAGATAATTGAAGGCTGCTGAACAAACCCATTTTTTGTGAACTCTTGCTGAAGTTTTTAGTTTAAAAAGGAGTTGGAAGGTTCTCTGGGATTTTCTTGAAATTACTTTTCACATTTTCCCAGGGCCTTTTCCCACTTCCCTTTTTGCAAGGCAGTGACTCTTACAACAAAACTATTTTCAGCTTTTTGCCTTGAGGTGTATTTCTGTGGGCTTAGGAGTAACACGTTCGGGATAACTCATTAAATTGAAGTTGCCCTTAATTCCTTTTTTTTAACACTAAAAAATTAAATCAATTGCAGTTAAGCAAACAAAGTGTAAGATCTGGTCAGTAGCTGAGTTAATTGCAGTTTTTATCTGTTTTTCTGAAATTCAGTTTTTTTCCTGGTCCACCCATGCAAAACTCGTTCAAGGGCTTCTTCCTTCAGATTAATTTCTTACTAGTGCTAAACTTGCAAAAGAATCTCTATTGGTGCTCAGGTGTTTTGTCATTAGTTATTACAGTATCATAATTTCAGGAGCTAATAGGTAAGTAAAAGCGCTGTTGAGTTAACAGTTGTACCATTCTAAAGTGTATTAATGGAACCAGTAAAATGCACATGAATTAGCTTAACTCAGATATCTGAGTCGGATATTCCAGTTTATAAAGCGGGTAGGCCAACGTTCAGCAGTTTGTGTCAGTTAGTCATTATTTGGTTTCACAAATGAAGTTATACACAAAAGGTGCGTTTATCTACTTTAGCATTACTGTTGTGTTTGTTATCCCTGAGTTTAGCTCTCAGCAAAGTAGTTTGTTGAAATTTTAAAACAAGCCTTGATTTGAGGGAGGTCAGATAAGGAGTTCAGAATCCAGAAAGCCTGCTTTGGACTTCCCACGTGAAATTTAAAGAAGCGATGAAGTTACAGAAGTAGGAAGAAAACCATAAGTATTAGTGTATTTTTGTATCTTTGGGTATGAGTGAAATTGTGAAACATGACGTAGTAATTAATAGGAAGTTACAACAAGTAGGTATGGTTAAGTGGAAGCATTTGTTTCTAACCATAGTTTCTGTGCCAGTTTCGGTTCTTTTTGTTTTTAAACCATGCTGGTTTTGTGCAAATGATTTGTAGTTCACTAAACTTTCACTAGTCAAAGTTCTCATAAAGTGCACCTGATCAATACAATGTTTAAAATTGACTTTTGTGTGGAAATTGTAGAATCAGTGGGAGAAAAAATGGATGGGGTGTGAAAAACGTGACAGTCAGTGAAAGAGTCCAATTTATGTCTGTGCTCTCAGAATACAGAAGTTCCTCAAATACAAATTTTGGGGGCATTCTATAGCTGGTATATTGTGTGGAGGGACTGAGGCAGTGTAGCATATGGGGCAGTGTGTATATTTTTAAAATGCATTTTCTGAGAATTGTAAAACACAAGTGACTGCACACCAAAAGTCAGTAAATACTGACAGCCTGAATTAAGTATTCCTCTTGGCTGACTTCACGGGCACAAACAAAATCCTTGGAAAACAGTTGCCCAGGAAAACCAGGTCTTATAGATAAACTTTTCATAGTTGAATATTCAAAATATTTTTCAGTGGACAACGGATGAAGACTTAACTGAAGCAGTTCATTCACTGGGGGTAAATGATATTTTGGAGATAAAATTTTTTGAAAATCGTGCTAATGGCCAGTCCAAAGGGTAAGAGCTTGTCATTTCTTGCCTCTTTTTTTTTTTTTTTTTCTTCTTTTCTTTCTATAAAAGGACTGAAGTTTGAGAAGATGGAAATGGGGAAAGAGTTCTCAATTTTCATAACTATCAGTATGTGAATGGATAATCTCTGTTAGTTGATATCTGACAATGATTTGGTATATCATTTCATACCTAATGGCTTAAATTTCAGGCATAAATTTTCATGATGGTATTGTGTGCCTTATTATTATGTGAGTTAAATCTTTTTGGCCATCCTCATTAAGACTATTCCTAGGTTTCATCTAGTGTGGTGGTGATACTTGTTTTTCCTCATGCTGTAAATACTGTTTGCCCAACCTCCAGTATTAAATCTTTCTTTACATTTTTATTTTCTGTTAAGTGTTGAAAGTGACCGCTTGAGGCCATTTTTCACTGGCACCGTGCACTTTCATCAGAGCACAGTGAATGCTTAATAATAACTTGGTCATATTATAGTGTACTGATACTTTACCAAAAAGCTGCTTTTTTTGTGATACATTTTTCGTGCATCTCGTATTTACGCTTTTGGTGGTTCTTATGTGTCCTAGAATGAGATAATCTGTTCTGAAAACTGGACAAAGACCTGTGAGAGAGTTTCTGTAGTCTTTGTTTTGCTTACTGAGTGTAAGCTTTTTCATGAGGCACCAGGATATCCAGGAAAGGGAAAAGCTGTGGTGTAACTTCTGGGTTGTTCTTTTGTTTTTTTCTTCCTTTCAGGTTTGCCCTTGTGGGTGTGGGATCGGAAGCGTCCTCCAAAAAGTTGATGGATTTGTTGCCTAAAAGAGAGTTGCATGGGCAGAATCCTGTTGTAACTCCGTGTAATAAACAATTTTTGAGTCAGTTTGAAATGCAGTCAAGGAAAAGTAAGCTTTTCTTATTTGTTGTCTTGGAAAAACAGAATTTTGTTTCAGAAGTAGTATGGCAGTTTTTCTCTCAGCATCTGATAGTTTCTACAGGGTTTAAAGTGGCCATTACAAACGTACAGTTCAGGTGAATGAAGTTGGATCTTTAAACAAAGATGTTCCTCTTGAATAAAAAAATATTTAGTGTACTGAAGAGCTGCTGTTTTGGCAGAAGATAGACCTCACTGAAAGAAGTTTGCACCTTTGTGAAACTCTTGTCTTACAGTTGGAGAAGCTTTCTCAATTTCATGTGGATGTAATTTTTAGAAAAACATAAGAGCATTTAGAAATTTATCATTCGTAGAGAAACCGGAGTAAATTCTGATGCCTGAATAGGCTCTGCTTATGACAGAATGGGGAAGAGAGAGTCTGTGTTGTACTTCCCTCCAGCACCTCATCTTGTGGTTCAGGCCTAATAGTGGCCTTGGGCTGCCTTAAAGGACAGACTGACAGTCTCCACAGATGCTATTCCATTTAGTACAGGGCATACTGGAACACTGCTGTATTTTTCCTCCTCAAATTCTCTGGGTTTGTGTACCAGGGGACGAGTCCGTGCTCCTAAGGTCATGCTTTAGCTCTGCGTAAAGCTTTAGAACAAGTGTTGAAAAGCTTGAGACTACTTTGATTTGTGTAATTACGCTTTTCCTTTTCCGCTGCAGCCACACAATCTGGCCAGATGTCTGGGGAAGGTAAAGCTGGTCCCCCAGGCGGGAGCTCGCGAGCAGCATTTCCACCTAGTAATAGAGGGCGAGGCCGTTTTCCAGGTGCCATTCCAGGGGCAGACAGATTCCCTGGACCGGCAGGGCCAGGAGGGCCACCACCACCTTTCCCAGGTAAAATAATTCAGAGGTGGAGTTTCAGTTTCATTTGTGCTTTCTTGTATTAATGCAGCATGCTTCTTTGGGAAGTGATAAAGACCGAGGCAGTTCAGTCATGTGCTATAATCAGTGTTCACAGCTTGATTGTGGGGTTTGACAATATTCCTTTGCTGATATTTCAAACAGGGAGTTATACTTCCTAAATTTGATAGCAATATAATAACATTTTTTAGAGACATACTTTATAATGTGTTCATTTGTACATACCTTTGAAGTATGAAAAAATTAAGATAGACCATGTTAGCAAGTAGATTTGTCTCTAGGGCAGTGTAGTTCAGATTTTGGGGGTTGCTGTATGGGGTGAGAACACCTTTGTTGCAGAACATAGCGTAGCTTTTTATCTCACTGCCTTACCATCAGAAATGTAGCTCTGATTCATGCCCACTGACAAGTCTGTTAGTTGGTACTTAGAATATCACAAATTTAAAGAGGAGGGGTTCGTGTTTAGTCAGGTATCTCTCGGGAGAAAACTGTTTAACAATCAGGCTTGCATTGCAGTGAAGTTCTTATTTCAGCTTTAGTATTTTTAATAACTGTCATTCAGTAGTAAATCATGTACAGCAAAGGGGCACAGTCAAGTTGAAAAAACACTAGTGGGGACCTGAAAGTAGTTTAGATACTGCATTTACCTTCCCTTCTCCAATGTAGTTTTCCCCATGTTTTTAATTTATATTGTAACTTATGCCCAATGTGAAGGACTAGTTGCAGGTGGAAGTAGGATGCAATGTTTTATAGTTTTTGTAAGCTTTTGGGGGTGTTGGTCACAATAGCATGTGATGAAGTGATTGGGGCAGTGGGGTGAGTTGTCAGTTTTCAAATTAATGTTGTTCTCTTTAGATATTGATAGTCCAGCAACTGTTAAAAAATTTCTAAGCTACTGGACCCAAAGTGGGACCATGCATGTCTTGTGTAAGTTGCAAATTTTTCAGTGAGGGTTGTTTGTTTTTTTTGTTGTTGTTGTTGTTTTTAATAATTTTAAAAAGACAATAATTTAAATTATTTTGCTATGTCTTCTATTTCTTTATATGTAACTTTTTTTTTCTTTTTTTTTCCCCCCCTCTTTCTAGCTGGACAAACTCCCCCACGTCCACCTTTAGGTCCTCCTGGCCCACCAGGCCCACCAGGTCCTCCACCTCCTGGTCAGGTCCTCCCACCTCCATTAGCTGGACCTCCTAATCGTGGTGACCGTCCACCACCACCAGTTCTGTTTTCAGGACAGCCTTTTGGTCAGCCTCCACTTGGGCCACTTCCCCCAGGCCCTCCACCACCAGTTCCAGGCTATGGGCCACCACCAGGTCCGCCACCACCTCAGCAGGGTCCACCTCCACCTCCCGGTCCATTTCCCCCTCGTCCACCTGGCCCTCTTGGGCCACCCCTAACTCTTGCTCCTCCTCCACATCTCCCTGGACCACCGCCAGGTGCTCCACCACCTGCACCACATGTGAATCCAGCTTTCTTTCCCCCACCTGCCAATAGTGGCATACCCACTTCAGACAGCCGTGGCCCACCTCCAACAGATCCATATGGCCGACCTCCACCATATGACAGAGGTGACTATGGGCCACCTGGAAGGTGAGTGCTTTTGGTGCAGTGTGCTTGGTAGCAGATTTAACTCCTCCTGTAGGAAGCATTTGATTTTCCCTTCTAAAGCAAATGTTAGAAATAATGAAAAATAGGACTGGAAGGGATCCCAACAGTCTTCTAATTTGCCTCTTTTCACTTTTTTCAGTGAAATATCTCTCAGAAACATGCTGGTAGCAGTAGGAAAGTCCTGAAATGCAGCACCAGTAATCTCACTTTCCCTTTTCAGCTCTGAACTGCTTGTCTTCAGTTTGTATTTGGCAGTGTCATCATTCCATGTGTTCTACATGTAAACTTATATATCACTTCTTATGCAGCAGCTTCTGGTTGTGCTTCTGTCTTTACTTGAAATTCTGATGTGTACCTTTACCATCGTGCTTTGCAAGCTGTCTTCTAGAATGCTCTGGAGTTCTCCTTTCTGAACACATGCGTTATGTTGAGCCTAGTGCTACTCCAAGCTCATACCATTATCGTCTTTCAGCAGCTTTGCTTGTCCCTTTTTCCTTCAGGATTCAATTCAAAGTGTGTCTTTGTCTCAAAAGCCACGCGGGAATTAACTGCGAGACTTTTATCTTCCTTTCCTGTCAAGACGCTTCTGCTCACTTGGTGCAGTCTTGCTGTTTGTAGCTGTGGCATTTCCTAGGGTTAATCCCATCTGGGACAGAGTTTCTGAGTCTCTCTGACTTGAATTGTCAAGTTTTTAACATCTTGTTTGAACCATACTTTCCATCTGTGCTTTCAAGCATCTCTGTCTTGCTGCTGTTTCTTGATTGTTACCATATTTGTATGTGTCACAGAAGATTTGGGGATAAATTGTAAGACGTTTTTTGTACAGTTACATTTGGATTTTTCAATTGTGATTTTACTGCTGGCAGGAGACACACTTCTCTTGCTTAAAATGTTTTCTACAAATAAACTTTGCTTTGATTCTTTCATCACAAAGTTTAAAAAATTCCACGCATCTGTACATACTGTGTCCATACAGAAACTATAGAAATTCGAGTATTTGGCTTAATTGCCTGAAATACGATAAAACTCTACAGCGTTGGTTGTTTTTTGATGGAGAGAATTGACGTTGTCTGCAGTTTGTAGAATGTCTGGGGAGGGAAGGAGTGGGAATAGGACAGTATTAACTTACTGTCCAGTATTTTCGTTAATAATGTTAAAACTATCATCCATAACTATTTAAATTGTCATTAATTATATATCATAGGCGTTTCACTGGAAATAACATGTCCATAAGAGAAAAATTACATATTCCATTCTATGGGAGGCACACGAAAAATAATACTCAAAACTCAGGGAGGTATGAATTTTTAGACATTTCCTCTTATGCTAAACTGGCTATAGGATCTTGTTCCACTTCTTGCAATTAAGAGGATAGCATTGCTTATTATTCTGCATTTTCTTTCTACCAGAAGAACTAACACTGTTCTAGAAATACCAAGCAGTGGGCCAGTTTAACAGTCTCAACGTTTCTCTAACATGTTTCTCCAAATTTTCTATATGATACAGAGACTGGCTAATAGGACACTGCAAAACTTTTGGGAAAAATTTTGTGTAGGTTAACTTCTGTTACTTTGGAAACCCTATATAGGTAGCTAACAATTGAAGTAAAAGTGTAATGAGTAAGAGGAGCCTGCTTTATTGCTTCCTCCTTACTGTGACCAGTTTTGGAGATCAAATTGGAGCACCTTGAACCTGACTGGAAATATTAAAAAAAAAAACCAAACCAAAACCAAACAACCAAACAAAATTAGCTGTAAAATGTTGAAGTATCATTCAGAAAATTGAGTGTTTTAAAGATGGTAGACTATGTTTGCTTTTCATAAGTTTTCATAGCATTCTGGTCTTAGTTAAGATCTGGGAAACAGGATCATATAGTTCTAATTCCATTACTGTTATAAAAATGATCTCTGATTTTGCTCAAAGTCGCATTGCCTATGTACATGTATTTCCACATCCATTCAATTGGGATAATATCTACCTCAAGGATTTTATGAAAATTATGAGTACTTGTAAAGCACAACATTAAGTGCTGCTGAATCTTGGGAAAATAGATGGGATGAACAGAATAAATATTTATACTGCAATGTTTTAATTGTTTTGTTTTTTTTTTTTTACCTTTTATCCTTTATTTTTTTTAAGCTTTCAGGATTTTATACTGTAACATGGTCCTTAAAAAAAAAAGAACCAAAAAAACCCCAAACCCAGATCCTGCTTTCTTTTCTGTTTGTCACTTGGCTTAAAGTTGCAAACTTGGATTGTATAAGTTGTAATGATACCTTCTTAAGTTTTTTCTTAACCTTTTAAATACTAGTTTTATTGCTTGCAGAGAAATGGATGCTGCAAGGACCCCTCTAAGTGAAGCAGAATTTGAAGAAATCATGAATAGAAATAGGGCGATCTCAAGCAGTGCCATTTCAAGAGCTGTATCAGATGCCAGTGCTGGTTAGTAAAATAAAATTAATGTGC
>VZTM01021652.1:2741-21579 GCA_013400555.1 Jacana jacana
TAGTAAGTGTTCATGATTTGAAAGGGAGTTGGCAAATGTCCCATAAAGTTTGCCAGCACCAATGACTGAGTATGACAGTACTTTAGTGACAGTAGTGTGAGGAACATAGTAGGCTTGAAGGTTTTCACCTTACAGTAGGCTAAAAAGGAGTAAGGAAAAAAAATATGGTTTCCAGTGGTCCTATTCTATTATGTTAATTTTTCCAGTATTTCCTATGTTATAATACCATTGCCTGGTAGATTAAAGTATGAAACTCATCCTTTAATCTTAATACATNTTAAAATAACAAGGTTTTTTATCTTTTTTTCTCAGGTACATCCAGGCAGCAACTTCTCCAAAAGATGTGGTAATTTTAGTAGATGTCAGTGGCAGTATGAAAGGGCTTCGCCTGACTATTGCAAAGCAGACAGTTTCATCTATTTTGGATACCCTTGGAGATGACGACTTCTTCAATATAATTGCTGTGAGTGTCTCGGGATTTTTCCTCCTTTTTTTTTTTTTTTCTTCCATTATTTCTTGCTATCTGTCATGTTTTGCATCATGCAATACCCTTGAAAAATGGTGCAGGCAGTTGGTAGATATAAGATGGCATTTGAAACCAACTGGACAGACACTGTGCTTTTCTGATGCAAGCTTCTTCAGGGGACAGTGTTTTTGAATGTTTTTCTATGATTTTCAATCAGAAACCCCTTAAACAAGATTTCTTGAGTTTGGGAGTTGCAAAGAATAGTAATCTATTTTGTAGTTTGCCTGAACTTTCTACATTATCTTAATTTTTTTTTCTTTGGGGTGTGTTCCCTCCCACCTTTTTCCAGTCCTCACAGCTTCTGCAATACAGTGCAATTTGCAAAATGGTTAATATGTGAGAATTAATAGAATCAGATCTTTTTCTGAAGCTTGTGTGGGATGATAAAATGTCTCCTTATTGCTCATGCTTTTGTCAGTGTGAATCTGAAATGTATGCATGTGTAAATTATAGAGGGTATTATTAGTGCTTACCAACTTACTGATTAGATCATCAGAGACTCCTGTTATTTGTATGTGGTACTCAGTTTTCCGTGATACAGGTACATGTTTTAAATCCATTAAAAGAGGCATCTTTTATGGTATTTAAGAGTAATGGGATTAATCATGTAGGTAAGGGTGGCTTCAACAAGTCCAAAACTGACATCAGAACTACAATTTCCATGGAGGATAGTGGGAAGGACTAGGAATCGATGTTTTTATAAATTCTCCTTTGCTGATATTCTTTTGCTTACACTTTATAAACATGTGGTTTTATTATAACAGATCCTAAAAATGTTGTAAAATGCTTGAATCTAAGTATTTGGACCTTTTTTTTGCTACAAGGACATCGCCCTTTGTGTACTAAAATAGTGACCTTAGTGGCACCAGTGCAAATCCTTGAGGTTATACAGAGAATTAATTATATATGCTTGAGGTATACCTGCATTTACTGTATTTTTAAGAGATAGTAAGCATTTAGTTCAGAACATCTTTCATATTAATATCCTTGCATGATAATTGAATAATTAGCAGAAACTCCTGCAGCAGAAAGACATAATTACACACTGTATCAAAAAAAAAATAAAAAAAAAATACTGTCCTTCAAAAAAATTGTGATTAACTGCAATCTAAAAAACTTTGGTCAGTTGAAAGAATGTTTCAACTAAGTAATTATTAAGATGCTTGACCAGACATTTTTCAGTGTATAATCTCTGTGTTTATCGCTAGTTGTGACAGTTACTGTGAATGATGTAGGAAGAGAAAAGATTTTTTTTTTTTAATGAAGTTCTTTACTCCGCGAAAACCAAAAAGCTCATCAGTAACACAAACTGTGACGATAGATAGAGGTGGGATCCAAACCAATGATTTTGCTTAAGTAGTACAGCAGAAATACTGTGTAAATACTTAAAAAAAAAAAAAAAGGCAAAACCGAGATAACTAAACTTTTTTTTTTTTTTTGATTTGCACTTCAATTGAAAATGATCCGAACTTGTGGGCAAAATGACATGGATTCACAGAATTTTTTATGTAACTTGGTGCCAATTAACACAACTTCTGATCACTGATTTGGGCATTGAGAAAAGGAAAGAAACACCTGACTGAGCCTTTCCTGCCCCTTTCCCGGGCTCAGTGTCTGTCCAACAACCCCCAACACCATGGTCTCAGCACCCCTGACCGGCTGCTAGGTTTGGTCCACTCTCCTGGGTAAGGTGCTGGGAGGTCAGGGTCCTGTGTAGGTTTCTGTCAGCAGCTCTGGGCTTGCCAGTTTCTTATTGCCACACTACACTGCTTACTGATTTTTGGCTTTCTGTTTTTCTCTTCAGTGTGGGTCACCTATTGGCCTCAGTCCCTCAGGTGTGTCCCCACCTCAGCCTGACCACAGCATGGTCCACAATCCATCAGGGCTGTCCCTGCCCCCTGTGCAGTTTATCTGCAGACCACAGTGCCCAGAAGTGCATCTCTTCCACTATGACGCTTTTCCAGCTGTGTTTCCAAATGTTTCCAGCCCCTGATGGCTTCTTCCCTATGCCTGCCTAAGTATGGATGCTGCAGCCCACTTTTAGGGCTGCTGCTGCGGGTTTGGTGCCTTACAGGCTGCACTGACTGGAAGTGGCTGTGACCAGCACGGGGAACAGCATGGCCTCACAGCCTGCTCCTGCTTGTGTCTAATATTTATTTTGGCTAGTATATGAAATTCTTAATTCTTAATATTTAGAAAGGTTTATAATTACTCTGATAATAGCATTTTTCTGAGATATGTTTTTAATCTGAAGCTTCTTTTCTCTCTCTGACATATTTTAGGAGGAATACGAAGGGTGTTTTGTTTTGCTGGGGTTTTTTGTTGTTGTTGAAATAAGTAGAAATAGCATCTGAGAATGTGATTTTATTCTTAGTGGCTTCCCTGTTCAATTTCACTCGGACACTGATGATTTAGTTACTGTGCAAATGGGAAATTACTCATGGCATTGAAAGAGGTACTGCAGAAACGCAGGGGAAAGCAGGGAGGCTGTGGCAGCAGTGACACTGAGCATGGCAAGTGCCATCCTGAGGTATCTTGGAGGAAGAGTTTTTAAGGAGTTGCCTTGGACTAATGTCACAATACAATCCTTGCTGTCTCACAAGGCAGAAAAAACAAAACAAAAAACCCACAAAAAAAACCCGAAACATAAAGAAAACACAAAATTGGTTTGCCTGAAAATGCAACAAATTGGTAACGGAGATTGGTGGCGTGGAGAAACGAGTGGACATTTTGATGAGGAGTGGCATAGGTAATATGGCATTGGATTATGAACTCCTAAAATTGGATAGGTTAGAGGAAGGCATAGTGAGGGTATTCAGGAAAGCCAGGTTTACTGTGATCTAAGAAATCAGCAGAAATTACTGCAGAAGCACTGCTTTGTAAAAGTGCCAGCAAGGTATATGAACTTTGTCGAGACCAGAGAAGATGTTTCAGTGATCAAATGATGAGGCAACAAAGCCTATGCAAGAGGCTTCTTGGTGTGAAAGGACTGAAAAATCTCATATTGCTTTTATCTGTAGACAACTGTTTGAGTGAGATTATATTTTAGTCTTTATAATTGAGACACAGACTGGTGATATATAGCAAGTCTCTGTACCTAGAACTGTCCAGCTGTGCCATGTGTGCAAAAACCTGTGCCTGAATGTTCAAGGCTTACTCTTCACACAGCTGATACTTCCTCACACCAACTGGTGGACATCTGGAAGTCTGAGGCAAATGATCAAGTACTGAATTTCTTCCTATTTCCAGACCAAAATTTGAGGTATTTACTGGATGAAGCACCTGAGTGATTGTCAGGATGACTTTATTATGGACAGCGATTAATGGAACAAATACTTGCAACAAAAGGCTTCTGAAGAACTGGGTCAAGAATACTAGGAGTTAAATAAGTTAAAGAGATCTCTCTCTGTTGTACTCTTACAAAAGGAGAGAACTTTAAAGCACGTGTGTGATTTGAGGCAAAAGAAGGAAATGCAAGGAAAATAGTGCTGAAAGATGTAGGAGAGGACTTGCAGATGAGCAATAGCCAGAAGGAAGCAAGTGGAAAAGGTTAAGCAGATGAGACACTTGTTTTCGTTGTTATACTAAGAAGGAACAACACTTCAAGTTAGCCAAAAGAGAACATGAAGTTACAGAAGCTGGGCTGGTGTAAAACAGGGCTCTGCATTGACTGTGGGAGCCAAAGATGGAAAAGAATTGAGCAGTGAGAAAATCAGTATCTATGTCAGTGGAAGAAGAGGAACCAGAATGTAGCAAATGAGAAAGTGACGTCTGAAAAGCAGTTATGCAAAATATGTGACTATCAACTCTGGTAATTTTTTATTCTCCTTTTAAAATATTTCACTGTACAAAAAATTTTCAAAGTTTTTAGTTTGCTTTGCAGGTGTTTGTTACATGTTTCTGTATTCCATATACAAAAAAGATGTTTAGGATTCTCACTAACTGTAATAGGACTTTTGGTCGCCATGCACTAACAAAGTTAAAAACTCAATTGATGCTTATGAATATGCAGCAGGATGTCAAAAAAACCCTGTAACACCCTAGCCCAGAATAAAACCTAAAAGCCACTGGCATTACTGCATTAGTCATATCCATTTGACTATTCACTACATATATTTTTAACTTTATATATAGCAGAAAGCAGAATTCAGGCTTTTCCAGAGAATAAACACAAAAAGATAATGTTAAAAATTGTTTTAGCTTTTGTTGTTGTTTAGGTTGTTGCAAAATCTAACTGAAATTGATGATCTAGATGATTGAATTGAAAAAATACCTGTTGAAATACAAGAGCGATTTTGTGCTGCCTGTGTTTAAATTTAAGGTCAGTTCACTGGTACATGAACAGAGATGCCTGCAACAAGAGAAAAGGCGTATTTTTCCATTTCACTTTGAAGTATAATTCCAAGTTATGCGTTAAATTAACAATATTATCATACAACAAGTACTAATTTTGCCAAGTGCTGAAATTTTTAAAATGCTTTTATAAAAATGTAAACTCTACATTAAATTAACAAAATATTAACTGAGCCAAGAATGTTAAATTCATTTTAATGCTTTAGTCACACCATTTTAGCAAAATTGATTAAAAGAAAAATATTTTTAAATTCAAAGCACAGTAGTATACTTCCCTGTTTTTAATTTGTAGCATTTTCCATTATTAATGGTGTCTGTGTAGTCCCTTCTTTGGAGTCCTTCTAGTCATACAGAACTGATTATGGATAAGCTTACTTTTCAGTCTGCCTGAATAATCAGATTTTGTAGAGCAGGCTGAGAAACAAAGGCAGCCAATTGGTACCGTTTTTATGATTGCTCCAAGCAGTGGGCTGTGCTTATGTGTCACTTTTTGTGTATGGAAACACACTAGTGGAACTCTGGAAATACTAATTCCTTTGGTTCTTTTTCTGGTTTGGCTTCACTGTCAGATCTTAGGTTGGGCTGTATCGGATGTCTGAGCACGCCTAATATAGTGTGCAATCTTATCTGTATGTTGTTGGACAACAAAATGTGAATTTAATTTGTTTCTGTGGACTTTGCTTCAGACAGCTTGAGTATGGCAAAGCATAAATATGAAAAATCCTAAGATAAATGTAAGCTACTTGTGTAGGTATGCTAGAAACATATATGTGTCACATTTTCAGAATATGAATAGTATCTGTTTATACAGCATAGATCAGCAGCTGTCTAACTATATAGTTCCTCTTAGTTCAGTTTTAAGCCTGCTCATTTTATTTTATACCTGTTGTGCGAAGAAATAACTAGAGTGACAAAATAATGGGAGCTAATAAAACAGACAGAGGTAACTAAGTAAATAAAAGAATTATAAACATCAATCTGATTACAAGAGAGATGGAAGCCAACCGAGGCTTTAGAAGAGGAGCTCAGAAAGGAAGGGGGTATTTGATTTTTACTTCTCTCCCTCCCCCCTTCAGCAAAGCATGGGGAATTCACAGCTGTTACACAGGTATTAGCTCTCTCAGCTATTGCTTCCTTTTCTTTTGAAACACAATTTTTTTTTTCCAGTGAATTTTTCCATCTCTTAATATTTAAGTTATGTTGTTTTTTTTTTTAAAGGCAAAGAAAATGTATACAATTAGGAATGAGTATAAAAATTAAAACAGATCATAGAGATGCACCCTTGCAAGAAGTCAAACCATCAGCAGCTGCTGAACTTTTTTATATAAAGGGTTTTCTTACTGTGCTTTCATTTGTGTCCATACAGCAGAGGAAGAACTGCTGACAAACAGAACATTTCCCAGATTATGCTTGTTATTCATAGAATGCCATTATGTAAAACACTCATTTACACACCTTGGCATAATCCGGTTTCTTCTGCCATACATGGCAGATTACTTAAAATCTTTTTAACAGGAATAATCTCAAGATGAAATAGAAGCCACAAATACAAATAGTGTCACCATTTGGCTGGGTGTCAGAAGGATGAGTATCTTACATTTTCTTAGGTTCATAATGACAATGACAATTCTTTGTTCACATGCCATCTGTGAAATTGAGCTGTTTTATGTGAGAGTGAAAATTTTTCATCATTCTTTTTTGAAGGAGGTCGATTCTGTAAAATGGGGCTGCTAGGGGACTTAACCTATGTCTTCTGTGAAAGTGTGGACATGCTTTATACTATGCAACTGAGTATCTCTAAAGGTGTAGTGGGAAGCTACTGTGAATCTGGGTTAATGTGCAACTTACAGTAATGCAAGCTACATATCTGTGGGAATGCACTTATTATATGACTTACTCAAAATAGTAGTGAAAATAAATCTTATAGAAATGTAATGGAGTGAAATTATGCATTCAGATGCAAGGTCCAATAGATTAGGAAGTTGTTTTCACCTATTTGCTGTTGGTGATTAGGCACAGAATAATATTTGTGATACTACTACAGCATTAGGAAATTCTGAATTTGCTTGCGTGCAGATGTTTGAAATTGAGACCATCACTGAGAGACAGGTAGACTTCAGTATTTTATTGCATGTTGGCCGATTATAGCCTCTGTGTTTCATATCAACTAAGGATAAGTGTGAATGTTAATATAGTTTCCAATGACAGCTACAGAAATCAAGTTAGGAAGAGGTTTAGCAGGAAAGTGTATCGACTAAAGAACATGCTAAAAAAAAGCTGTGAAGACAGGAAAAAGCCTAGGAGTATATGGGTTGGGGTATTCCAGTATTTTTTTACAATGGAATGAAATATGGTCTTGACTTTGGCCTATAATAAAAGAGGCTGTGTAGATTTCACGTTAGTATTTTGCAATGACTGTCAGGAGATAGATTGGAAAGCAGTCTGAAGAGAGAAACTACAGGGTTTCTCTACAGGATAATGTAGCTACAGGATAAATGTACATCATTTATCAGCTCAATAAACTGTTACAATGCAGAGATGCACATGGGACATTCCCAGTGACTCTAAAGTGTTCCAGAAGTCCTTGCCTTGTTTTTTATAATACCTTCAAAGCAATAGACCTGTATGTAGGCTCTCATATATTGGAATAACATTGATGGAAATAAAATAATTAGGCATGCAAACCTGCATGCAAACCTGGCATGCAAACCTGCCACAGAAATGATGCGTAAATATCTTTTGAGCATTAGTGTTTCTATATAACTAAGCAAGATGTAAATAGTCTATATAACCAGCAATCATAAGTGGAGTTACTTTGGGTTTGTATTTCCTTACTGCTGGGTCTATCACAGTGCCTCAAGAATAACTCGATGCAGTTCAAGTTAAACATTCTTCCCTTTGCAACAGCAATTATGAATGTGGTGAGTAGTCTGCAGTTAAAATCAATGATGAGGACAGGTGTCCAAAGTGAAACAGGCTGCAGGGGTCTCTGGTTAGACATATGTGTAGAGAAAGGAGTGGTGTTAAATTCAAGAGAGTAGAATAAATTCAGAGCTACAGGCAAAAGGGAGTGAGAACTTGCAGTGACAGAGAATCTTGTCTAAGGAGCATTCTTTAATGATTTATTATAAAGCTTTTTTTAATTCCCAATGAGGTGGAGGAAGAAGGGAGTAAATGTATATATTAATCTAATAAAATATTTTCCTGATTATTTTTGACTTGGTGCATTGTAATTCGTTGTTTAGTATGGACGTCCTGATTCACTTAGTGCCTATGAAAGGGTGAAGCTGAGAAGAGGCTAAAAGCAAAGCCCTTATAATTTCATCTGTGACAACATCTAATGTTGATGAAATTGATGAGAGGAGGAATTAAGTTAAAACTGTATCTATAGAGATAAAATAGACCTTTTGGAGGCACTGCTATATTAATTCAACCTGTGTTAAAAGGTTTAAAAGATTTAAACAATCAAATCCAATTTTTAATCAAGTGGCTTAAACATCCATGGGTGTGCAAGATCTACTGACTGCCAATGAGACTGTTTCTTCTAATGCTTAGGATGCTTCTGAAAATAGGACTGGGATATCTAACTTGCCTCGACCTTGCAAGACAAGCAGATAATTCCTTACAGATCTGTCACAGCTTCATGACTTAGTGTATAATAACTACTACTATTGTTGACTGCAATTCTGACCATTGTCAGACACGTCCAGGATTGATTCAAGCTTACAGACTTTTTGGTGTAGTTGTTGCACTATTAACCTTCCAAAATGTTAGCCAGTGCCTCAAATATTTGTCAGGGCTGTTTTTGTTGTTTGGTTTTTTTTTTTTTTTTTTTTTTTTTTCCACATGTAGCAAAGCATTGGGATTTGTGACTGTGATGTATCAAACATGACCTCTTAATACTATCCAGATTTCAAGTTGAAGGGTATTTATGCCAGCTAATGTATATAGTACCCATTAACTCCACCCAATGTTGGCATCCATTCAATTAAATGCTCCTTTTAAAAAGTATAAACCTCTGATGAAACATTAACAATCATGTAAAAGGAAAAAAAATACCACAGCCATTTTTAAAAAATGAACTGAATCCTTTTGTTCTTACTTTATGTGCATGTTTCACTGAAGTTCTAAATCATTAAATTAAATTGTCTCTTTCAAAACCTTTAATTAAATTTTTCATCATACTTTTTACTTCTCTCTATAGTATAATGAAGAACTTCACTATGTAGAGCCGTGTCTGAATGGAACATTAGTTCAAGCAGACAGAGCCAACAAAGAGGTAAGGAATCAAAGTAACAAAACAGCAGAGAGATAGGTTGCAGTATGTAACAACGTGCTATAATGACCTTTTCCTAGTGCAATGCATTGAGTTATTAGAATTTATTAATTATTCTCCTTATGCTATTTCAAAGGAGTCTTATGTGACTCAGTAGGAAGAAAAAGAAAAACTTGATGGAAAAATACAGGAATCACTGACAATATACTGTTAATAAAGTTTAGTAATTAATTGTAAACTGCTTCAGATGCTTCAAATTGAACTATCATTCTGTTACCAGTAATTACTGAGAAAGAGATCGCATTCTGGACTAATCCTAAAGTTGAAACAAAAATCTCAAAGCAAATGAAAACAAATGTAATTTCATGAGAATAAAAAACCACAGCATTCCAAAAAGATGTGTTAAAAAATAATGCATTTATTCAAAAAAGTTCTCTGAAAGTGTTCAGATTAATTACATCCTGCTGGCATTTTTTCAGAAAAAAAAAAATAATACAAAAGTTACAATGATTTTGGTGAAAGTTTTACTTGGAGGGAGATTGCAGTAGGAATCTGCAGCTTGAAGTTTAGTTTATTGCCTGTCATCCAATGCAGTTACTCTGTGCAAGCATTACTGCATCACACTTCTTAGAATGGTATGGTGAGATTGTTTATGCCATGGAAAATTATGAATTAAGATGGGTGAAAAGTTGTGCATTTCTTGTAGAGGGAAAGGCCTATTAAAACAAATCACATGTGTTACTATAGAATTTCATTCCTGCTAAAAATTCCTCTTTTCTTAAAGTGACTTGCCCATCTATATTGTCTTGCTTACAGCTGGAGAGGGCAACAGTCTTGCACCTTTCTTTAAATACTTCTCTCTTTTTACTGAAGGAAATTTCAGCTGAACACTGCATTTTGCTTAACATTCAGTGTGGTATTTCATTTTTCCTCAAGAACTCAAAGGTTACAGGAAGTAGAAAACATAGCTCTGAAACCTCTGAAAAAGACCTATCTTAGGTCTTTTTATGAATGCTAAGAGAAAATGAATTTGATCTCATTAGGCTGAACTTTACTCTGTTGTATTATTAACATAAGTTCTTTGCATTTTGTCTATGTGTACATCTTCAGTCTAGAGGAATTATTCTTCATGGGCTGCTTCCTTAATATACTTGATATTCCTCACGGTTGATTTTTAGATTGTCTAAATATCATTTGGTTATCATGCGAAATGACATGAATTGTTTCTAATCATTTAGTGGTGAAGACTCTTATTTGTGAACTGTGATGCGGTCTGTTAACAGAGTGCTTTGTTGTGGATGCATCTAATTAACCATATGAAAGCTGTGCAAGATCTAGACTTAAAACTAAAGACTCAAATATATTGCCCAGATGTACTGTCTAGAATTAATCCTACTGTTAACATTTCCATCACTCTGCAACTCATCAAAAGGCAGATTACCATATACCCATATGTTACTTAATGTCAGATTTGTTTTAATTTAATCGATCAAAAAGTTTTTATGCCACCCAGATGATGCTCAGATTTTATGAACAGTGTTCAATTATTCAAAATAGCTAAGTACATTTTCATATTTTGTTTTTCAGAGTAAGCTTCAAAGTAATTTCTTGCTAGCTAAATTATTATTATATTTTAAATTCTGGAATCACTTTGTGCTTTATGTTGCCTACAAATTGAATTAAACATTCAAAGTTTCAAAGAATAACTAAATATGACCTTTTTTCCAGTTAGTCATATTAGTGAACTGTTATTGCTTTTTCCTTGAAAAAGCAGATCTAGAGACTAAAACATAGATTGTTTTGGTTGGAAGGGATCTTAAATATCATCTAATTCCAACCTGCCTGCCATGGGCAGTGACACCTCCTAGTAGACCAGGTTGCCCAAAACCGCATCCAGTCTGGCTTTGAACAACTCCAGAGATGGGCCAGCCACAGCTTCTCTGTGCAACCTGGGCCAGTGTCTCACCACCTTCACAATAAGAAATTTCTTTCAAGTATCTAATCTAAATCTCTCTTTCAAAAAAAGAGCTGGAACTCAATGATCTTTAAGGTCCCTTCCAATTCTAATGATTCTATAAAATTTTTGTGTTGGCACATACCTGGCTTGAATATTCATTTTAGATAAATTGAGACATATTTTCGGAATGTTGTAAGCTATCCCTAATTTGCAAAACTTGCTTCAAGTTTTGTTTATCACAGATTAAATCTATAATTATATTGAGTAGCATAAATGAGGTTGAAATTAATCTGTGATCCTGAATGTGGTTTAGTAATATAAAATATGTAACATATATTTGAATTTTACCAGACTAATTTATAATTTGGCATTAGCATTAAACAGCTGCTACCTTGATGTGTATCGATTTGCTATACACAAATTTAAAAAAGAGTGGGAAATAGTTCAGACGCTATTCTGTCACCGTCTGCACTTTCTCCACAAATTACAAACATGTGGGACTGCCTATTTTAATACTAGTTTTCTTAGGCCAAGAGGTTTTTGTGTTTGAGAAACTCCATGTTACAATTTACCTACCCCAAAGGAATCGAATGACAATCTGATTTAATGTAACTCCAGATTTGAAGTAACAATATTACAATATGAATTCCTCTTTTATATGTTGTTTTAACATACTATATATGGGTTGAGGACATTTCTCTGTAAATGTTTCCAGATGAAATATATCATCTTCTAGATGCACAGATAGGCACAGTAACTCCAAACTAAATCAAGAACTTACCCCTACGTAAATTAGAATGACAAAAATAGACAGATGTAGTGTACAACTTCCAACGAGCTTTTATTTTGGTATGCAATTACCAGAAATTAAATAACCAGAAGACTGATTCAGCAATGAAGCTGAGTGATATTGCCAATAAGAGGTTGGTAAATACAAATTTCTCATATTGAATTTTATTTAAGCTAATTACTTAGGTGTATGTTTACCTATCCATCTCTGCCAGACCTCCAAAAAAAGATTGTTGACTGCATTGCTTAGCTGTTTAAAAAACAAAACCAGAAAGTCTCACTGAAACCTGCTTTTTTAAAAAACAGACTAGCCATTATAGACCCCCAAAACTTTCAGCTAGCCCCAGACCACTGAAATTTGGTCTGAAGTTTTCTATTGCAGCCCCAGGCATCTAATTTACTTAACAAGAATTTGGTTTTAATTTGAGTATATTGAATCTTGAGGTCTTTGTTCAGCATTGCTTTCAGGATTGTTTTCCATAAGAAAAATCCAGTCTGCTAACACAACACGTTAGGGAACACAAGTGCTTAGACAGTCACCACCAGCAAGGGAACTTCTGATTGCTCTGGCAATGGATTTTAAATGGGATGGTGTTTAAATGCATTTTACAGATGTGAATGCATATTTGTCAATTGTTAGTATGTGTGGGTAAACTTCCCGGTGACACATCAGTAAACATCATTCTCCCACCTCACGCATATGCCTCCTGATTGTCTGGGGGCTTTTTTTTACTGGTTTACATGCTAATCTAGTTCATCTTCACAAATCTGTTAAATCTTTGCCAAGTAAGTCTTGGGAACATTCGGAGTTACGTGCACGCATTTGTGAGTGGCGGAACTAATACTAGAAGTAGCAAAAACTTGTATTAAAACTGGAGCAAAGTCTAGACGAATGTTGAACCTATTAACAACACTTTTTTTTTGTAGGAAGCTTGCCCTTGTCAGAAAATTAATAGCAAATATAATAATTTCCCAGTGTAACTGTATAAACTCTGCTGCATATAAGCTGTTGTGTTACTTTCCTCTTTGGAAGAATGCTTTGTTCATGTATGTTTAGATTTGAATGCATGGTCCTGTAACCCCATCTAATTTGGGTAGGTATTCCTACTCATCGTAAATGATACCTTATTTTTCATAATCACGAGTAAGCTGTGATAAAATGTATCTGAACAGGGTACTGGGACTACTGTGGAGCACATTGCCTTAACAAGAAGGAAACCGAAACTTGTTGGTTGTATTAAAAATGCTGAAAGCTGTGTAAATGGGAAGTTGGGTTTAACTCAATTAACTAATTCAGAAGCCCTAAAATAGAAGGAAAAAAACCCCACCAAAACAACCAAACCGAGTGGTTTAGCTAAGTAACTAGGAAGAGAAGACGGGCTTGTTTTGGTCAGATGTTTACAACAGTAAACTTGCTACCAATGTTCTTCCATCTTGTCAATGGTAGAGAAATATGATATAAAGACATACAGGTTTTCAAGTCTTCCAGAAAAATAATCTGCTATAAGCCACAGCAAACTGAATTTACCGTGTGATGTATCTCTATTTGTGAGGCTTTAGGTGGTGTCCTCATCTTAAAACGTGTAAAACCAGCCTGTGCGCCAATGAAAATTTGTGCCACTATTGTGACTATCTTTGTCATCATGGAAACATCCATCAGTGAAATTCTGCGAATGTTTGCTACAGTAGACATTGCCAGACATTAGGGATTACATTAGCTGACAACTTATTTGCTCTTTCTTGTATGTGTCTGAGATGGCATGGTTGTTGAGAGCAGGCCCTTTAAGAGGGAGTTACTGAAAGGGCACATATGCAAATAAGTGGAAGTAAGCGAAACGAAGTATAGTGAAGGCGAAACAAAGTGTGGGAAACAGCAAATGACACAAATGTTGTAGCCAATCATGGGGCAACTTTAAGCCTGTGGAAAGCGCGTGGAAAGCTCGTGGACAATACCCCTCTCCCTATCCGAAATGTAGTGCTTAGCGAATGAGGACCTGTAACTGTAGAACGATTGTAGATGGGTGCTTCCTGAGAGAGGTGCTTCCTGGGTGCGCTTCCTGATTCGGGTGCTTCCTGGAATGGCTTCCTGATTGATTGCGTCGGGCTCGACTGCTCCTGGCCGCGGCACATGGTTATCACCGCACTTACCTGGCATTTGAGAACTGGAACCCTGTTCTCTGCTCTAATATCATTCCTTCTTTCAGATGTGTTTGTTTCCTCAGATATCAAATGAAGATGGCTGTACTTTTTTCTTCTCCTTTCTTTTTTTTTTTTTTGTAACCTTGAAGGTTATGGAGTATCCTCATATTATCATAACAGAGGGCAAAAAATTCCCCTGGCTGTTGCGCACACATGGGATTCTTTCTCATTTGTTTGGAGTGTGGCCAGGTTCTGTTCACTTCCAGAATATAAAAATTTGTTGTCTTATTGTGATTATAGATCCTAGTCAGCTTTCATAATCTCAGAGAGTAAACCTTGTGAAGCTTTTAGAACAGCCTGTAAGATAAGGGAGCAATAAAAGGAGACGCCTCAAAATTTCCTCCAAATCAGTAAATTACTCTTCAGCTCTACTATGGGCTAGATAAACCAGCGTTATCAGTTTGGCTACAGAGTTTCTGCCGAGCTTCTGCCGTGAAGGAAAAATTCAGTTTTCAGTTTTCTGGCTTTCATCTCAGAGTGCTTAAGTTGTCTGCAATGACCTGAAATTAGGAAAGGTTTATCAGATCCTAACCTGTATTCACATAGCCCCCTCTACCTCTCTAAATGCTTCTGTGTTCCAAATCATGAAAAAGTGCCCTGATGCTTTGCAAAAATCATACCAATTTTACCCTAATCCCCGAAGTCTGACAATTTTGTGTAATCGTCTAACCAAGTATGGTCCAAAATCCCTACATTTGTTTCTTAAGATGTGAAGCTAGAAGAGGTGAATACTCTTGTGTGTACCAAAATCCACTTTCAGTAATCTCATTATAGGAGAAACTCCAAGTTAAATCATGATAAATGGTTATAAATTTAATCCTCTTCAGTTATGCCAAAGCCCTGTGCAGCAGCGGTGTGATTTTAATATTCTGTATAACTGTCCCATGAAGTATACAATATGAAAGCCATTAAAAATCTTTCTATGTTCCCTCCTTATTTAAGTTATCAAATAGGCCAAGTCAGATTAGGCCACCAGAATTTTAAGCTGAAATAGTTGTGTTTAATACTATTTTTCATCTTTGGAAAACCAGTGCCAGTATAAGCTGTTATTCTTTAATTAGGCATATTTGTAACTATACTTGGTACATGGACTCATTTCCTGATTCTAGGTCCATCAAATGTATTTATTGGATTGTTTCTGACTTAAAGGGTCATAACAAACTTTACACAGTTTAAAAAGGAAAGGACAGAACTTTGTATATGTGGATGGTTATCAGATGTTAGGACTCGGACTTTCTGGTTTTGGCACTGGATAGTGTTTATAAACAGACAAAAGCAGCAGCATGCAAGGGTACAAGACCAAGTGTCTGCATCACTGGTGTTCTGGTTTGAACCCTTGTAGATATATGCCACAGACCCTGTTTGGGGTGAAACGCACAAATGGATCTGTATCCTCACACTCTTCAGCTCATGTTTTTTAGCAGCTTCGAAATGGATCATAGATACCTCCACAGATGAACACACATCTATACTTCCTCACTGTAATAAGACACAACTTCTCCTGTTGAGCTCTGGCCCTATAATTTTGTAATCAGACATCACAGTCTGATTGTCATAATTGTGTGCCTAATTTGCATTCAGAATTACCAAGATTATGCATGTCAATTAGGTATTTGAGTCCACAATTAGATATTGCACATTCTGGTAATTGCACATGGCAATCAGGCCTGCAGTTGCATGCGAATGTTTGTGCACAGAGTTGAACAGATATCCAATTCAAACTCTAGGAAATTCAGATATTAATTTACAGAGGCTCTGATAGGACAGGAAAGAGAAACTGAGATGAACCAATATTATTTCTTGCACAGTTTATTACTGTTAAGAGTTATGTAAAGATTAAAAGATGCATTTTGACTCATTAAAAGCAGGATACTCCCTGCTTTCTGGAATCTATGTGATTTCTGAAAGTTACTGAAGGTGGAATTGAGGTGTTTATTATCCCACAATTCACTTTTTCTTTAAATGAATGTTTCAGTGGTTCATGTCCTGCCCTGTCACTTTTTTACCACTAAATAGGTTTGAAATACACTTCTATGTTTTGCAGTGCTTTTGTAAAGGATTAAATTTTCGAGTGGCAGTTGGAGACACATGTGGTCAATTTGCAGAGAAATTTTGAGAAGCATATTAGTTTGAAACGTTGGTTTTCTCATGCAGAAACTATACAGTGCTTTAAAAAATGCCTTTTCCAGTAACAAAAGGGGCACTATAGCATCACTGGCAGGGCACTGCTCTACTGACTGGATGCATAAAATGAATGTTTGGAGATTTGGATTTTTTTAAAAATAAATTTTCCTTAAAACAATGTGATAGATAACAATTGTGTCAATAGTATGCGCTTTGAAGTCTGAATAAGGTGCTACACTTTGAGGCTAAAACCCCCAGTCTCTATGAAAGTACAACAGTACCTTTTGATTGTTCAGTAATAAACAGCCTCAGCTGGATTTAGAGTGAACAATCTGAGGAAGGTATTCTTTGTGCTGTCTGAAAAATGAAACATGGTTTCTTTTGGCATGGATCAAGTTAATGCCACGTATTCACATGCCTTCTGGTATGAAAAAAAGAGGGGAACAAGGAAATTATAATTTCCATGTTGCTATGTGATTTTTGCAGTGGACATATAAAGTACTGAAATTTTCAAAACAACAATGATAAGTAAGGTAATGGAGTTGGTTTAGAAAACAAATCAGAAGTCCAATAAACCCCCTCCAGACAAAGAAAGACCAAACCACACATGCATTTTAGTTATTTAATCCTTTTTCAGAATCACCTTGTAGCATCTGTTCACACTAAAGCCTGGAGGCCAAAAGCATTGATTTATTAAAATTCATAGTGCATGAACTGGATTTTTAACATTTTTACTATTTTTTATCAAACAAATGTCACTATTAGATTTCTTCATATATCAACTGTGTATTTTTCAGAACCTGTATATATATATAGCTATGGCAAGAGGAAATATTTGTTCTCCTGACAGATTGCGTGAACTGAATTAAGCATTAGAAATTATACCATTTACTAGTAATTTTGGTTAATGCTGTACGTTCATACTTGATAATGTATATGCATCATAATCAACATTCCACAGTACATCCCTCTGAAATACTCAGAGGCTTAACAAAATACTGCAGGTTTTTAATACCAAAATAATTCCAGTTTAATTAAGAAGCACTCATGTATTCCAAGAAAAATATTATTTTTAATAAATATTTTAAAACATCTAATTTATAAAAAGGTAAGATTAGAAATTTGTTTTCAGTAAAAAATTTTAGCTTTGTCAGTTTTCACAGAACTCCTTAGTTTAGGGGTGAATCATTATGTTAATAGAGAAGTAACTGTAAACTAACCTTAGTTCCGTGTATCTGGGAGAGATGGGCTATGAGCGTAGGGCCGCTTAAGCAGCCGATTTCGTCTGGTCAACATGTAACTTTGATGTTATGAAATTGTTTTCAATGTTGATGAAACAATAGTAAACTACTTGGTTTCCATATTTTCAAACTATTAATGAAACTTCCTGTTTAAAAATATGAACCAGAAGTAAAATTAGTTTTACAAAGATGTTTCCTGGAAAATTTTATAAACATTATATATTTTAGTTTTTGAAGAATCCCAATGAACAANTATATTTTAGTTTTTGAAGAATCCCAATGAACAATTTTAAATTTTTAAGTACTTTACATATTTAACGAAAAACAATTGTGTTCTATGAGTTTCTGAAAACCTATAATGACTATAACAGTCCTGTGCTATAGTAAATCCTTCTGTGTATGGACTGATGGCTATACGTATTAAAGTCTGAGCACTGAAGTCAGCAGTCTCTGAATCTGATTGTTGGTCAGTTACTATGTCTTGAAATAGCTGTGGAAAACAGTGCATTGTGCTGATGTCAGGTGAAGTAGCCTTGCTTTTCCCTTGTCCGGGAAATTGCCATCTTTGCTTTGCTGCGCTCAAAGCAAAGGTGTCAAGAATGTACTGATATGCCTTCTGACCAATTTGGACCTAAATTTCAGAGATACTTTGAAATGGCAAGTTGGATATAGAATAACAAGAAGTTGATGTTTGTATTTAAGTATCTAGGTATTTTTTATTCATTCTTATTTTTATTATTACTTGTAAAAAACATGAAAGGCACACTTCAAGGGACAGTGGTAGTTTAATTCTTCTACAAAGATAATGATTTTGGTTTTCTTGCATATAATAAGACCAATGGCTTTAAGACTAATGGCCTGATAAATTAAATTTTTCCTCCTCCTAACTTATTGAGCAAACTTTTTAATACGGTTGTGGAGACTGAAATAACAATTCACAAAAGCATTGCCTATGTTATTTCACATATTATGTCTTAATTTTCTTCTTACAAATTAGTTCTTATATTTTAAAATTATAATAACTAGTTCTATGAAGATACTAGTATTTACTAGTTATGCGACCAGTACTATGTTTCAGTTAGGAGAAAAAAAGAACTCTTCTGCATTTTAGGCCTGCAGGTTTTTATGCTATCCCTGCCTATTTAGACAAATAAGAACGTGCCTTTCATCTGTTCAAAGTATTGAGCTGCAACGAACCACATTTACCAGGTCACTATGAAGTACTTGTTTTGAAAAAGCCATCCTTTTTTTTTTGTGGCTTCAGAATTGCCTAGAGACCAAGATGTAAATTTTCCTGTTTCAATTTGCTGAAATTTAATAATGAAATTGGAAGTTCTCTGCCTTCCAATATACTATTATAATATCTTGTATTT